>JAADWX010000116.1:0-42651 GCA_023336405.1 Globisporangium echinulatum | reverse complement strand
TGCTACCAACTGCCAGAGCGGATGGTCTCGCATCGCCTTCTTGTTGCGAACGGGGACATGCGTATCGAGCAGTCAACCTCCCAGTCTCGACTTCCAACGCAGCCGTTTGGTTGCTTTGGTTTGGCCACACCAAGGTCATGGCAATCAAAGCCGAGTCTGAAGACGAACGGTTGCAAATCTAGACGATCTTCAGTTGGCTACACTGTACCATTCGCTTACGATCGTATCGTACGCTCTGGTCTAGGTCACATCGTACTGTCGGGTAAATTGGTACCATCAGGTCGACACGAGGCGACCCGATCGAGCTCGTGCTTGCCAAGTCGCAGTCGTAGCCTCCTAAATCGGTTTATAGCCACTCACTCGCGCATGCAGACAGACCGACAAACCGTCGATGCAGTTGCAGATCGCTTGGCACGTGCATGTTCGATTGTTGGTCGCTTGACAATCTGAGCCGCCGCAGCACCAGAAAGCGGGAAGATGCGCTAGATGACGCAGCGCGAATTGCAAATTCGAAGTGCTGACACTCGGTATACAAATCGCAAGTGTTGTGCGCAACACAATGCCAAGCATGACGTCATGACTGCACGCGAACATTGACACTGATCAAACATCATCAACACAACGGATGTGTCGACCACGATCACCACTGCTATGCTACTGCACATCAGGTGCGCAGTGTGTGATGTCTATCACCCTACACATCTCGGTCTCTATCAATCTTGTCATTCTCAAATCATCGTTGTCGTCGCACCAGCATGCTCGACACTGCAACCGCGTTTGCGCACTACGCGCAGTTCTCACGCCAGGGCTGGCGCCTCGCGCTCGTGCTCATTGGTACGGGCATCCACGTGCTTGCGCTATTCAGTATGCTGCTCTTCTCAGCGTTCTTCATCGTGTTCATCGTGCGCGAAGTCGCAGCAGTAGGTGCGAACGCAGTGCGGCATTGCGTACGCGTCGGCGGCGTATTGCTCGGTGTCGCGCAGCAGCACGCGCGCGTCGGCGACTCGGTCTACACGTGGACCAAAGTGCTCAGCAGCAGCGAGCTCTCAAGTCTTCAATAAAACAACAAAATGGCGCGCGTCACAGATTTGCGCGCGTCACAGATTCAGACGAACCGACGCGCGATGGATCGAGTTTGACAGGGAACGACTGGCTCAACCAACAACAATGGCAGCAACTACAAGGAGCGACGACGCTGTCTCATACACACGCAGCGCTGCTGCACAATGATGGCCGCACGCAGCAATCGCGAGTGCGTTCGGCGCACATTGCTCTGTGTGCTCAACCTCGTCGTCGCAGTCGAGAGCTTTGTCGCGGTCATGGTCTTTGACCAGTCCAAGCAGCACCGACAGGACAGCACGGCCGAGCACTCGAGCGCGCTCGTGACGGTCTGGGTCGGCGGTCAGTACGCCGTGTTTGGCGCAAGCGTCGCGTTCGCTGGTGCTGTGTGGCTTTCGGAGCCAGCAAGTGCGCTTGTGCTGTTTGTCGACGCGCTCGTGTTTGCGCTATGTGCGCTACAGTGGCTCGCACTCACGCTTTGGGCGGGTCTCGCTGGCTTGTCAACGTCGGCTGCGCTGTTTGCAGCACTTGCGCTGCACCCGCTCGCAGGCTTTGCGCTCAGTTGCACTGCTGGTCGCATTGCGCGCGACGCGGAAGATCGACAGGAGGCGCTCGACATCGTCTTTGAGCACGAAGAGAGTCTGTACCACCGAGAAGAAGCATGAGCTGTGATGTACTGGTACCATCACAATCCAATACAATGTGGATATGTAATTTATAAAGGCAATATTGTGATATAAAACAATCACTACGCTACATAAAGGGGTCTGAACCTTTTTGAATCAGCATCTTCATCTCACATTCGTTCTACCACCTCGATACGAACGGACCAAGCATGAGCGTGACGTCGCTCGGCATTGACGTCGGCACGACCGCCGTAAAGTGCGTCATCGCGCACATCGACGACGACACAAGCCGCTACGAGCTGCTCGATTCGTCGTACGCTGCGCTCGCTGATGTCTCACACCGTGCGCCGCCATGCGAGCACGGCGAGCAGCACGTCGAGCAAGTGCTGCGTGCAGTGCATCGCGCAGTCACTGCGATCCCACAGCAGCAGCGCACACATGCAACAACGATCGCGCTCTGCGGACAGGTGCGCTTTCTCGATATACTACGACTGGTTGGCGACGCAGCGCTCGCACTCGCAATTTGTATAACGACCTACTACTGCAGATGCACGGGATCGTGTGGTGGCGCAGCGCCGACGTGTGCGACCACGTCACGCGACTGCTTGCAAGCGACGACAGCAGCGAGTGGCTGCATCCGCATGAACAGCCTGCATGGAGCACGCTCGTGACGTGGCAGGACCAGCGCTGCTCGCCTGCGTTTATACGCGAGTGCACCGAGCGCGTCGAGCAGGCACTCGCAGTGCATAGCGACAACGCATCGACAGTGTCGCCGCTTGCAACAGGCTACGGCCTCGCAACGTTTGCGCATACGCTAACGCACGCACCGACATCGCTCAGTGGCTTTGACGCATGCGGTACGATCATGGACCTCGTTGCGTTCGTACTGTGTGGCCATCGCAGCCCGAGCGCTGCAGCGATCGACGTCACGAACGCATTCAGTTGGGGCGGCTACGACAGCCAGTCGGATACGTGGAGTGCTGCTGCGTACGTATCGTATACGTGTTGGATGTGTATACCAAATGTACAGTCATGCCAAGAAGTGTATGTATACTGACGACTCCGGACGACTCGTTCTAGGTGTATACTCTGTGGGTATACCAAGTGTATAGTGCATACTGACGTATATGTGTCGCTTGCAGTGTTGCAGCACTCGACGTCCCGCTCGCAATGCTGCCGACTGTCAAGCAGTCAGGCGATGTTGTCGGTCATGTCGCAGACGCAACGCCGTTTGCGCTCTCGAGTACCGCGCGCGTGTTTGTGCCGATTGGCGACCACCCGAGCTCAGTCGTTGCAGCACTCGCGCAGCAGAATCACAATCAGCTCACACGTACGATGCATTGTTGGTCCTGTCGACTACTGACAGTGTCGGCTACTGACAGTATCTCCTGCTGTCCTCACAACGCTTCGTGTCGTGTCAGTCGTGAACTTTGGCACGTCCGCGCAGCTCGCGATGCTGTTGACACCCGAGGAAGCAGCAACTGCATGCAGTTCTGCGAGCTTTGAGCTCCGGCCGTTTGTATTACCAGACCAAAAGCTCGGTGTTGCAGCATCTCTGTCCGGGTAAGTACGAATCTGATAATGTCGAAATGTGAACAGAGTGATGGTCGCACTAACGATGTCGGAGCGTCAGCGGCAACGTCTTTGCGTGGTTTGTCGCACAGTGTCGCGACTGGATGCGCGAGCTCCGTGGTGGCAATACCAACGATACTGACGACGACGACGATGATACCGAAGATACCGAAGATACCGAAGATACCGATCTCACACGCTGGTATACGCGGCTCATTGCGCTCGGACTCGCAAAGACCGACACGACACTCGCATTCTGTCCGACGCTCAGTGGCGAGCGCGCCGACCCGAATGCGCGCGGCGCTATTGAACAGCTCGGACTTGCAAACAGCTCGCTCGGTGACCTCAGCGCTGCGCTCTGCAAAGGCCTCGTTGACAACCTCTTTGCAATGGTCCCGCCATCGCTCCAAGCTGCTGCATCGACGCGACCGTACGTTTGTTGTGAACGCGTGGACTGTGTGGATCATGTGATTGGTAGCAGTAGTCGATACGGTAGTAACGGCTCACAGCTGTTGCTCTGGATCGGTCGATGGACCTGTTCGATCGAATTATACATGTGCCTCTGGCTCTCAGTATGATCGCAACTGGCTCGGCGCTCGAACGAAATGCGCTTTTGCGCCACTTTCTCGCTGCGCAGCTCGCTGACGCAACGCAGCAGCTGCAGATCCAAACGGCTGCAGATGCTGCGCTCGGCGCTGTGCTCACGCCGGTGCTGCTGCAGCGCCATCGCGCATAGCGAGAATCGAGATGGCGAGGTTGTTGTTGCTGGAAATGACTGCGGTTGACGTTGTTGAGTCAGATGTATGCGGTGGCACTCTTATCGATTCGCCTCATGCAGGGCTAATGGATGTTTGTGCTTGCGTGTCATGCTGTGCGATTGATATGTTGGACGCAAGTCGAGGTTCCAAGTCGATATCGAGGATAGTGGATTGCAATAATGATTGATTCGTTTTCCTGCGTCACTTACATGTTGCAAGTCATTTTGTGATATTCGAGCGATGTTGAACTCGAATCCAGCCAACATTTCGCTTCTTGCCTTTTTCGTCACACATGCCAATGAACCCGATTTTCTTCACTACGAAATCAACAAGCCAGATCCTCAAAGGTCGCTCAGATCCAAAATCCACACTTTCGTTCCCGACCCCCTGTTGTGCTTCTTACTGCCAGTTGTCGGCAGCCTTCCGACCTTCGTGCCTGCCACTGCAGCGTGCGACGAGAACAGATCGCAAGGGAGCAACGACGGACGAACACACCGACGAACGCCATGGGATGCTGCTTCTCGAAAGAGGATGACCGCTTCGACGCGAACGAGTCGCTACTGCCCAAGCCCGTGGGCAAGCACCCGTACGTTGTGCTATGCGATGCAAATGACAGTGCGAATGTATGCGCTAGCTTGCTCACATGCATGTATGGATGTGTGTTGTGTGTGGCCATGCGCATGCATGCGAATGCACAGTGAGAAGAGTGTGCGCGACGAGTTTAACCACATCGACGCTGCAAAGAAGGCCGCGAACGGCGGTGCGCTCCATGGCGGCTACAAGAGCCCCGAGCCAACGATCTCGACGACTTCGCACAGTCGTGACCACAACCACGGCCAGTCGCACGGGTCAGGGCGTTCGAACCACAGCCACGGCCACAAAGACAAGCACGACAAAGCACCTGTTGCTGCGCCATCGCGTGCTGCGGTCAAGAGCGTCGATCTGCTTGGCATGAACAAGGTGACGAAAGCACTAGTGACTGCAGCACAGGCGCCAGCAGTTGCAAAGGCGCAAGAGCCAGCGCCACCAGCAGCGACGAAGCCACCATCGCCACCGCCGCAAGCGTCAGCAAAACCGCCATCACCACCGCCGCAAGAGTCAGCAGCGCATTCCGAACTCTCGCCGGAAGCAACGCCGTTCCAGCCGCTCTCAGCAGATGCGACGCCGTTCTTACCGCCGCAAGTTGAAGCAATGGCGTACCTGCCACACGCAGAAACGCCAGTTCCACACGTCAAGTCGATTGCCGAGTTGGAGGCATCGTCGTCGTCAGAATCGTCGTCTACAAAGCCAGACGCAGAGCCAGTGCAGATGTCGCCAGAAAAACCGGAACCCGCAACGCCAGAAAAGCAGGAACCCGCAACGCCGTTGCCTGCAAAGACGTCGCCAGCAAAGCCGGTAGATGAGTCACCGTCGCCGCCGCGAATCGTTGAAGCGTCCCGACCGGTTGAAGTTGCCGTGTCGCACGTCGAGACGCCGCCAGTCGAGCTGCCTGCAAAGTCCGAGTCGCCACCGCTGTCGTCGGCAAAGACGCCCGAGCCAATGGCATCCAAACCAACAGCGGTTGAGCCAAAGCCGCTCGAGCCAAATGCACCAGTGAGTGCGCACGCTGCAATCGCGTCCGAGGTTGCAGCAGTGGACAACGAGAACGACGATGACGACGACAATGATGCGCAGGACGGCAATGGCGACAAAGCTTCGTCAACGACGTCGAGCAGTGCGAGCAAGAAGTCGAAGAAGAAGAAGAAGGTGCGTGCGTGCGCACGCAGTGTCGAGCGTCAGCTGCTGTGACTCGTGCTCCCGCCCACTTTGCTCTTGTATGCACTTTTGCGTTTACTGACGCACCCAAACGCTTCTGATGGTGGCTACGTGTTGCACTTTACAGAAAGGCAAGAAGTAACACACGCGCACTGTAACGTCCAAACAGACAACAGCAGCAGCAGCAACAACTGCGCACTTTGCTGGGCGTAGGTTGCGTTATTCTTACTGAAAGCCAGTGCAGTAGTGAGCCATGGATACACTGACTCACATCCTGAATGAATGAGCATCGAACGAAAAAAACGAAAATTGCAAAAAGATGAAGTGATGGTGCAATCTTGTTGCTAATGCTCAGCCGATCGACATGCGCAGCCGCTTCTTGCGCGTTGCGAGAAACTCGGCGTCAGCGTCGCGCGGCGGCCCAGCGCGCTTCTCCTGCTGGTGCTTCTCGGCCATTTCCATGAGGTCGCTCGCGATCTTTGTGAGTTCCTGCACTTCGTCACGCAGCTGCTTCGTCTGCGCGCGCTCGGCTGCAAGTGCGTCCTCGTGGCTCTTGACGCGACTGCGCAGCTGCGCGTCGGCGCGCTGCAGCTGCTCGGCCTTGCGCACGAGCACGGCATTGTCGGTCTCGAGCTCGGCGTTACGGTCGCGCAGCTGCGTAACCGCGTCGATCTGTGCGTTTGCAGCTGCGAGCTGGCTCTTTGCGACTTGCAGCTGCTCGATTGCAAGTTGTTCAGCGCGCATTGCAGCATCGCGCTCGTGTTGCAATACCTGGCTCTCACGGTCGTGCGCAGCTGCAAGTTCGGCTTTCACGTGCTCGAGTGCTGCGACACGCTGCTGGCTCTTGCTCTCGAACCGGCGCTGCAAGTGCGCAACCGA
This sequence comes from Globisporangium echinulatum, assembly GCA_023336405.1. Taxonomy (NCBI): domain Eukaryota; phylum Oomycota; class Peronosporomycetes; order Pythiales; family Pythiaceae; genus Globisporangium; species Globisporangium echinulatum. Next base: position 36,002 of record JAADWX010000116.1, on the reverse strand, counting down.
CTGTGCGAGCACAGTTTCGGTCTTTTGGTACTTGCGCACCTGCTCGTTAAGCGAGTCGACGCGCGCACGTGCAGCCAACAGCTCGGCGTTCTGGCTCGCAAACGCTGTGTGTAGCGCCTCGCGCGCCGCCTTTTCAGTCTCGAGCGCTGCAACGAGCGCTTCGAGCTCCAGGTCGTCGTGCATGCCGCTGAGCGTGCGTTTGTGCTTTGCGACAATGATGTCGACGCCGTCCTGTAGCTGCTGGTGCCGCTCGCTTGCATTTGCGTTGGTGCGTGTGAGTGTTTGCACTGTGTGTTCGAGCGCGATGATCTGCTTGCGCAGTGCGAGCGCTTGCTCGTCGGCTGCGATCTTGGTCTCGAGTCGCGCTTGCTGCACCTTTACGCGCAGCTGGGCGGCCGAGAACTCGCACTGGTGCCGTTCATGGTCGCTGCTTTCGTTGTTGTTGTTGTTGTCGTTGTGCTCCGCGATAGCGATCGGCGCGCTGACATCGATGTCATTATGGCGCTGCTTCCTGCCTGACAACGGTGTTTCGGAGGCTGCCGCTACATGTGTAGGTGTGCGCTCGCTCGGAGCTTCGTGTGTGCGTTTGTCGTTGACATCATCTGGTCGTTGCTGCTCGCTGTCGATGTGTACGTCCGGCGCGACGTCGACTGCCATCGCTGCTGCTGCTGCCGTTGTTGCTCCCTCGACCACCTCGCCTCGAGACGTCATTTTCAACGATGTGTTCGCGGGCATTGACATTCAAACCATCGCGAGTGTACCGCTTCAAGTGGTTCATTTGCTGGTACATTGTACCGTTTGAGCACACTCAATGGTACACTGTGCCGATTTTGCACACTACAGTTTGCGCGGCTTTGCCACAGCCACAGCAACGACCGAAAGCACAACAGCTCATCATCGACAGCAATGTGGAGGCGCACGCCAAGTGCACCGCCCATGTCGCCGCCGCTCGCACTCGCTGCAGGTGCAGCACGACCAGTCGTACCGCTCATGATCGCTGCACTCGTTGCTGCATATGCGGCAGACGAACGCGCTGCGCGGAATGCAAAACCCGCAGCTAGCAGCAAGACCGCGTCGTCGGACTGCGTGTCATCGACCGCGCTGCTCGTGTACCGCGGCCTCGGTGCTGGGTTCGCATGGACAATTGGCGTCGATGGCTACGCACTGCTGAGCGCACCGGATGCAGTCTGGGCCGAGCGCGCTGCGCGCACGGCGCACTCGAGCGTCGCAAAGGAGATGGCCAAGTCGTTTGCGTTCTTGTGCGGCCGCAACATGTTTGGTTTTGCGAGCTTCCTCGGCATCTTTGGCGGCGTGTCGTGCAGTCTCGAGACCGTGCGCGGCAAGAGCGACTTGCTCAACCCGTTCGCCGGTGGCTTCGCAGCCGGCCTTGCGCTCCTGCCTGGCGAGCTGCGCAGTCCACGCGCGATCGTCACGAGCGCTGCGCTCTGCGGCGTTGCGTCCATGGGTTTCCACTTCTTTGTCCCGACGAGCGGCCAGAACGAGTCAGTCGATCGAGACGCACCGATGTAGATAGAGTAGCGATTACCATGCTAGTACATACATGCATAACAACGAGCCATTTGTCTGGTCGCGTTGCTTCAGTCTAATGACAGAGTCTGCTATTCCTAGCCTATTTGACCTCTTGTACTAGCACCAGCAGCTACTATCAGCAGCTACAGTGTGTCGTACGGCACAGCGCATTCACAGAGACGCTCATGCGCGAGCGACGGCACCAGAGCGGCAGCAGCAATGCGCAGCAGCAGCAGCAGCGACCGAGTTCAGCAGCTGCGAGTCGGACGCAGCAGCATCTTCACCCTCGCACAGCCTTCACAGCCGCGTCGCCGTGTTGCTTCGTAAGCAACGGTGCCGACTTTGTAGTCGCAGCAGTCGCAACTACCAGCAAGCACGCAGCTGTCGCGCAACCATCGACAAACGAACAGTGTGCGACTGCACCGACTGCGCCACGCGAGTCCGTAGCGACGCGCCAACAGACGTCCAAGCGCCGCGTGCAGGTGCGACTCACTGTTGGATGGTCAATGGTCTGTAGGGAGAGCTTTATGTAGTAACAGCAGGTGTGGTACACAATGCACAGAGCGCTCGTGGCAGCATCGAACGGACGAGTCCTGGTAGTGCAGCATGCGACCCAACGCAGGCGCCGCAGAGGTGCGTGGAGCAACACTATCAGCTACTACAGTGTGTGTGTGTGTGTTGCCATTACAGAGCTGCTCGCCTCAAGCGTCTTACCTGGAGCTGCTGCTGCTCGTTGGGTGTATCAGTTTGCCACGACTCGGCCATCAGTCAGTAGCTCCTGGTGTGACGTTATCTGCAGCTACGCTAGCGGCAGTGTCTGGTGGTCCTGACCGCGTCACGAGCGACTCGAGCGACTGCCCAGTGCAGTGGGCAATCAAAGCGACAGGCTCAGATGCGGCCACAAAACGTCGCGCTTCGACGCCACATACAGCCGCCCCAAGCGCGCTCGATGCCTTTTGCAGTCTCTTGCGCGACCGGTACGACGGCAAGCGGAGTCTGCGAGCTGCGTTCCTGAACTGGGACCGCGACAAAGACGGCCGATTGAGTAGCGCGGACGTGCGCGCGCTGATCGAGAGGCTCGGGTTCGCGACGCGCCTTGGACGCGACAATGTTGAGAGTGTCGTGCAGCACATCGAGTCGCTCCCAACATCGTACGTTGGGGACACTGTGACACTTCGTCTGTTGTATAGTAGTGTCCCTCTCACGCCTTTCTGTGTGTCTACTGCGTGGTAGGAGCCTCCGGTACCAAGACTTCTGCGCGTTCATCACCGGCCGCCCTGACGTCACTAGCAGTCCTACAGCAGCGGCATCAGCGACTGTGCGTCCTCGAGGTAGTGCGTCTGCGACACCGTCCGCCATGCCCACAGCTACAAACAATGAGACACTGCCATTCGACACGCGCCACGTCGTGAATTTGTTGCGGACCAAGTACGCATCACGCCAGAGTTACACGGTCTTTCGCGACTGGGACGTTGATCGGGACGGCGGCATCTCGCTGCGTGAGCTCGATGCGAACCTGCGGCGCCAAGGCGTCCGCCTCGCACCAAACGACGTACAGTTGCTGTTCGACAGCTTTGATTTGGATCTCGACGGCCGTCTCGCGTTTAGTGAGTTTGAGCAGCTCGTCAGTGGACCGATCCAGGACCTCGTTGGTAAACCGACTGTGCGAGCGCGCGTGCAGGCGCGTGCAGCGCAGTTTGGACCCGCATGCGATCCGTTCGTCGTCCTGCGCAGCTCAGCGCTTGATAAGTCCATGGGCGTCAAAGTGCGTACATCAGCGGCGTGGCATTGGGTCGTATAGACTCGTACTTAGCCGAGACACTACGACTCGTGAGTGCTGTATGAGGTGAATGGCTAACAGTGTTGCAATGTGTTGGTCGTACCTAGGATGACGCGATGCGAGTCGCTGTGCAGCGCAAGGTCCAGGCGTTCGCGCCTCGGATCAACGACGCGTACGCAGCGTTCGATGACGACCATAGTGGGCTCCTGTCGTACACCGAGTTCCGTCACGGCGTACGTTTGCGTAGGATTGGGAGGTTGAGGTCGCATATGGCTCTTGAGTAGGCATGTATCGATAACTGACTCTACTCTGTGGCTATGACGAACAAACAGCTCAAGCAGCTCGGTCTCGAGTTCACCGAGCGCGAGTTCCGCCACCTGGCGCACGCTGTGGATGCCGATAGCAGCGGCGAGATCAACTACATGGAGTTTACCAACCTGTTCGCCCAGCAGTCGTCGGGTCAGAGTCGCCGTCGTAGTAGTACTAGTACGGGTACTGGTACTGGCACTGGTGACACTGAGACGCACGAGAGTGACAACGTTGCGCTCACGAGCGCCGCGACGTTCGACTTCTCGCACCTCACGCGGTGCGGCCACATGCAGCTTGAACGTTGCGCAAGTGCATCGGCGAACACTTAATATGTGGCAGTAGCGTCTAACGACATCAAATCTGTGACGTGTGAACGAGTATACAGAAAGACAAAGACGCCGACACGACGAGGCCACGTGCCAGTGCACGACACGACCGCAATGCTCTGGTACTGACTACTGCTTTGTGTCTGTGTGCTGATGTGCTCGATGTACTGACGCAATAAAGCGATGGCGTCTCGTCGTTGCATCGCACTCTACAGGCACGCAGAGCCAGCGAGCAGTGCAGCTACGACGTCGCGGTTCACGACCGAGACGCATCTGTACGGCGCTGGTCAGCAGCGACACGAGCGAGTACGAGATGGTGCTGCTCGCCCCTCGTCAGCAGTACCGACAGCATTGACAACGGCGACGACACTTGGACAGGAAGACAAGCAGCGCCGTAGTGCAAACTTTGCGCATCGACTACAGCGAATACGCACGCAGCAGCACGAGTACGACGCAAAGACTGCGCCATTGCGCGATGCGTACGACGAGAGCCAGACGCGGCGCATGCAGACGCTGCATCGACACCAAGCGCGCTACAGTCACAGCATTGAGGAGCAGCAGCAGTTGCAGGCACATCGCCACGTAGTAGCAACGACGACAGTCGCATCACCGGGACGCGAGTCGCCCAATTGAGATGTAGTCATGTACGAGGAGGTACAACAGACATCATGTGGGTCACATCAAACACACACGTCACAGATTTAGTGTGGCGTGGTCCACATACCAACCAAACGATCCGATGACGTCTCACATCGTCGAAGCGACCAACGCAACAAGCTCTGCGTGTGCTCGTTCGTTCGCCCGTCGTCGCTGCTACTGCTGCAACTGCTCTTGCATCTACTACTGCCACCACCTTGTACTACCACTGCTACTGCTACTGCTGCTACCATGATGCGTGAGGTGTTTGAAGCGTTCTTGACGGACCCAATCCACATCAACGAGGACATCTACGCGCTCTGGCTCGAGGGCCACAACGCGAGCGACGCGCTGCTCATTCGCTTGCGCACACCGATTGACTTACCGGTGCTCGGCGACGACCACAAGCTCCAGGAGCTGCTCTGGCGCGACACTGTCGACCAGTACCGGCTGTACGAGAAGCTCGAGCACTACCTCATGCAGCCGAGCCTCTTTCGGTCGCAGCTGCTGTTTCAGATCCCGCCGATCCAGCAGCACGCCATGGTCGAGCGGTACTACGCGCTCGATGGCCAAGTTGGGCGCTGGCTCGTGGGCAAGAAGCTCACAGCGAAGCTCCAGAAAGACCTTGACGAGATTAGCGACCAAGCACAACGTACACTCAAGAGGTATGTGTATACCTATGTGTATACCGTATCTGTATACAAGCGTATACTCGCTGTGCATCTGTCGTTATTCGGTTGTAGCTGCTCACATAGCCAATCAGTAGCAACTATTTGGTATCAACTGATACTCATATTACAATGACGCTTCTAGCTGCCGACGGCAGCTCGAGAACCTCAGCCGCGTGTACTCGGCAATGGAGGACCGGAGCTTCCACGGCGTCGCGAGCCGCGTGATCAGCGAGCAGTATCAGATCTCGGACAAGCTCGCGAGCAAGTACGCGTGCGTCATGTTCCTCCAGCACGCGCGGCTCGAGATCCACCCGACGCACCGCGTCACCGGCAGCGTCCTCAATTGGGAGGACCTGCTCTTCGTTGCGGCTGTGCTCATGACGCACTGGATCCCGCAGCGCGTCCAGCTGCCGCAGCTTGCACGGGTGCGTAGCAGTGGTATTAGTACCAGTGGTACCAATTCCCATGACACCAGCGCGTCGCCGCTATTTGATACCAGCACGTCGCTGCCGCTTGTCGTTGAAAACGGCGCCGAGATCGCACTGCGCACGGGTGACGACTGGCCGTCGCTCGCGCTGCTGCAGGAGCGTCTGCCGCCGCTGAGCGTGCGCGCAACGAACGGCCTCGACCTCGGTCCGCGCCTCACTAACTCGCTGCGCGACCTCAAAGCGCACTTGATCAACGACGCCGAGTCGCTCGGAGTGCTGCGGGCCAAGGTCATGGCGCATCTTGGCGCGCGTTACGACGCTGACGAGCTGCGCGACCTCGCAGCAAAGCTCTATCTGATCGTCCACGGTGTACGCATTGATGGCAGTGAAAGGCTCACTGGGTCGTCGCGCTGATACTTATTGTTACTGCGTATACTGTCGCTATTTGGCATCAGTTCTTGACGATTGGCGCAGGGCTCTCGCAGCCCAAAGAGCTTAAGGACTTGCTCGGAAACGTCATCACGATGATCGTGCGCGTGCTCAAGGACTGCCGCGTCCAGGCCGTGCAGCTCAACGACCTCTTCAGTGCGCTCATCGAGTACGTCGACTGCCTGGTTGTGTGTGATACTGATACTGATACTTGGGATTTGGTTTTATGTGAGCCAAATGCGTCCGTTACTAACGCGACTGGTGTTGCTGATGTGCGAGCAGCTCACTTGCGCAGCTCGATGTTTGGTACCTGCACGCGACCGAGACGCGCGGCGCGCTGCTTGCGAGCTGGGAGCGCTTCCTTAGCGTCTGCCGCGTGCTGGTCCTCACGGTGTACGCACGGATAGACTGAGTATGAAGTATCGAAACTGGAGGCGCGAACCCTCATCATTCAGTACCAACAAACACCACTGGGCTTGCAAGTATCAGAGGGATAGGAACTGTGCACTTCATCACATATAAACATTTTGTAGTGTATCATGGGCTCGTAGGCTCTGTAGGATCAGCTGTTATCACACTCGCTGCCACTTGGCGGCAGCGTCGTGCTACTCTCGTTGTTGCTACTAGTATCAACTATGGTATCAACACTCTCAAACCTCATCTCCCCATCATGATCGACTGCAGTCTCCTCGCTCTCAGTGTACGCGTGCAAGCAGCCGTCGTCCGAGAGCTGCGACGCGCCGAGTAACTTGACGGTTGCGAGCGGGTCGCTCATGAGGGTGAACAGCCCAGACGCCAGATCGGCGCGCGGCTCCATCTTGAACACACGGCCGTCGACGTTAAAGTAGAAGAGCGTGACGAACGAGAACGCGTACTCGCGGCCAATGAGCCGCTGCACGAGCGCTTCGTCGTGGAGCAGCGGCTTGAAAAAGTGGGTTATCGTATCGCGCGAGATCCGGAGCGTCGTGACGCCTTCGACTTTGATGAGGTACATCGTCGGGTCGTCGCTCGCGAGCGGCGTGATACTTGCGACGTCGAGCGCTATCGCAGCGTGGTACCGCGAGTAGTTCTTCCACTGCAGCAGAAACATATCGAGGCTCCGGAACGCCGGTGACTCGACATCGTCCATCATGATCGACCGCAGCAACGACTCGAGCAGTGCACCGTGGTCGCCGTTCACTGCTGGGTCGTACCCGCGTGCAAAGTGCTGGTAGTACTCAAAGACCTTGTCGGCAACGAGCCCCGACGCGTTGGCGTGGCGCACGAGCTGGATCGACTGCATGAGCACGCGCGTCTGCTCGAGCTCGTAGATCTGCTGCTGCATGCGCGCGAGGTCGGTCTCGAGCAACGATTCGCGTACCGTCACGCCCCGAAAGCCGGCAAAGTCGTGGCCGTAGCGGCTGAGGTTGCGGCAGTTCTTGGCTTTGCGGCGCGTGCGGCGCGGTCGGTTGCTGTGGAGCGTGACGACAGCAGACGACGACGATACTTGTGGTGCTGCGAGTGTGACGGTCGTTGATGGTGAAAACGGCTGCTCGACGATCGCGAGTTGTTCCGAGCCCGGCAGCAGTGCGAGCGCAATTGGCGGTGGTGGTGGTGGCAGCGCCTGCAGCAAGCGATGAGGGTAGTTGCTATGGCTATCGAGCCGAAGGCGGTTTCGACGGTCGTTGTGGCGCCGGAGACGACGGCGCTGCTCGTTGCGCGAGAGGTGCGGGATCGAGATCATCTCGTGTGTGTTTGTGTGTGTGTGTGTGTTTGTGGAGCGAGTGCAGCGCGAGCGTTCGACAGCGAGCAGTAGGCGGACGAGACGGTTGCACCCGTATGTGTATGTGACGAAACGACAGGGCTTGCGGGTGTCGACGGCACGCAGCGACGAGTGATCGCTCGCGCCACTGTCCTCCTGCTGCTGCTGCTGCTCTGCTCTGCTGCTTGTGTACACTGGTGCGAAAGAGCGCAAATGATGGAAAACACAGAGGTCGTTCTGAGCTCACAATAGAGCAAATGCGGTGATGATGGCACTATGGGGACTATCGAATTGCATAATTCGAGTAAGATGCTGTTTGATAAGCCAAATTGTACTGCAAGGACGAACTACTGAAACGTTTCAAAATGGCAGCCATCTGATTGCTGACATAACAGACAAACTAGCAATAATCCATTGATCTGTAAACACCCCTTGTAATCCGATATAGTATGATTATTTCCAGTTTCTGTATTTTATAATACATCACTGAATTTTATATTTAATTAAGTCGTTTTAAGCAAGACACGAATCCTCACGCTCGTCCGACCAGATTTTCTATCAATTACAAACGCCATACGCTGAACATTAAAACTGTACTGTAGAGTTCAATGTGAGATGGCGAGCGCGTGCAGAATCGAAGGGGTGTTGCACACACACAACAAATGGATGCGTACAGTGTGTGCTATTGGGTGAGTAATGCGCTGAAGATTATTGCAATCAATATCGGTCGTGTTGTCCTACTTGCACGAAGGCGGGAGCACAGCGTGTGGGTTTGAATTCTATACACCAGTCGTTAAATCCGGCGTGCAACCTTGCAACTTGTTTTGCTTAAAGTTTTGCTGTTCCTCTTAGAACACTTGGCACAGCATTCACGCTAACGCCAAGAAGATGGGGTGCCAATTGAGCCTTTACAACAACGAGAATGATGCCAATTGAGACCAGATGAAAGACGACAACCAACCACAGAATATTGGTGAAGGGCGGACGATGGGCGGGGTAGTCCTTCTTGTGAGCAAGCTAGCAATAGAGAGACCTATCGTGAGAGAACTAAGGAACTATCACCATGTGTGCTTTTACAAATTGCCGAACGAATGTTGCAAAGGTGTTGGTACTGTAGTACACCCACCGTCTCAATAATGCTATAGAAAGTTGCATGTGAGGAATGATAACGGAAATAATGTCTAAAAGGGTCGGGAATTGTTGACGAGAGCTAGCACATAAAAGATCAAATTAAAAACATTTGAGCCTAAGCCTCGAACACATCTGTCTAGACAATGCCCTCAATGCCTGGCACGGGTATTGAGCAGCAGCGACGATGCAGAGCGAGGTAGTCGTTGGTACCCTCACACGCACATTGCACTTATACATCTGTATGCGCTGCGCAATGTTTCTGCAAAGCGAACTTCTGTTGTGCAGCTAGGCTAATGCGTGCCTGTCGCTCGGTCATTTTCGCTTTTTGTCGCCCATGCTCTCTTGTTGGCAAAATAGAACGTGGGTCATTTTCGTATCACTTTAAGGTATTTTTGCAGGGTTTGCATCAGTGGCGATGGTGAGTGTACATTAATTCTGTCGTTGATCGCTAATCCATTAATTCGCGGTCTAAACGATCACGATAGCTGCCTCACTGGATCTCTCCACCTCACTCAGAGCGCACGCTTTTGCCGAGGTGCCTTCTGCAAGCAGCATACACAAGATACGTTACATAGCGCATATGCGTACGCGAACATGTACCGTAACCAAAGTATCGCTTATTGTTAAAGCTGGAGCAGGGCAGAACCCTTTCTTCGCGCCCAGTTGTCCAACCGTCATCTCGAGCACACCTTGTACTGGCGCCGGCGCCGGCTCGTGCTCCCGTCTTTTAGCAATTGGGGCCCTGTTTTGCTCTGTTCGCAACCAGGTCACGCGACATGCGGTTAACAACCACCGTCACGGCCGATGGGATCGAAGAGAGACACTGCATATTTAGACTTGTATGCAATAGTTTGATGTTGTCAATGTAAACATGTTCGACATGCATGCATACAAGCACATACTCACCTGTTCCTTAAAGTCGTCATGATTTAGCGGCGCGAGAAATGACAATGTAGGCAAACATTTATACAAACACAGACCCACCTGTTCTATGAAGTCGTCTTGAGTGGGTTGTCCAAACTCTGTAACTAACGCTCCGTGGTCAACCTTCCCATTACGTGTTTTCGACTCAATGCGGTGCATTTTAAAGCGATGATGAGCACCATGTCGACCAAGCGAATGAAAATCAACTTGAAGAACTTGGCAAAGCGAACCAATTGTCGACGTTTGCGGCATCCGAATGGAGTATCGCTGAAGTCAGAACACCCGAGAGGGCGGTGCGCGATTGGTTCCATAGAATATACGCGACGGGGGAACAGCTGCAGCGCGATCTGCATGGACGTGTAGAATCGCTAAATTATTGAACGTGGAACACGCTTGCTCGTGGCGACGGCGGCGCCGCATTACGTCGCGCATGACAAAAGGACTTGAAGGTGCTTTGCGGAAGAGCACCGCATGTGGTGATCGACTGTTGATGCATTTGAAACCTCAAGTAGTCGAATATTCTTCGGCTTTGGATGCGTGTCGTATCGACAGTGCGATTCGCGATGCAAGCTGTTTGAGCATCAGCGATACCGCCAACTACCGCAAATTGCGCGGCATAACGTAAACAACAGCGTGAATTGCGAGTTGGACTGTAGCTTGCGACGGACAAATGTCACTAACAGCTACTTACGTTCTGGAGAGTACTTCTCGTCTACACGAAGTCACTGACGGCAATAAAAGTTCAAACTGGCTTTCAACTCGCTGCCGGAATTGGCTACTTACTGGCAGGCACCACACTCGTCTTACTGGTGCTCAGCGTGTTGGCTTCGCTGTCGAGTGTGTCGTAGCATTCGGACGTGTCATGGAGGCGATAGGAAAAGTCGTGGCGGCGCTCTGACGTGTCTGGGTGCACACAGGGCGTGCTGTGACTGCGGTCAGGCGGGACATAGTCTGGTAGGGTGTCCAAGCCCGCATCAAAGTTGTCGAGTTGCTCGCTTGTTGCGCTCTTATTCTCTTATTTCTGCTCTTTTGCGACAGCGTTAGGAGCGTCTAAAGCAAGCGTCTTAGTCACTTCTGGCGTGTCAGTGGCATCAAGAGCGGGAGAGACAGTCGAAGGGGCATCGGCAGGAGGGTCAGCATACGCGTAGCGTCTGAATTGGCGTTATCGCAGCCGAGTTCGCGCTCTCCGCGCAAATAATGTTTGTGCTCAAGTGTTCTCGCTCGTCACGCTGATATTGTTTGTGCTCAAAACCTGCTTCTGCACTGCAGTGCAAGCGTCAAACCGCGCAACCGAGTTACTTCTAGTCTCCCGACGACCTGCCAATTCAGCTGCTATTCTCGATATGAGGTACTGGCGAGCGAGTGCACGTCGATTTGGGTGTCAGAGTTCGTGTGCGGCGAATTGCGCGTCTCGAAAGATGCGCGTTATATAGATCGATTTGTGTCTCATCACTTTTCACCTAACTTGTGCATTTTAGCCGCTTCATTGGCATTATTTTCGTTTTTGTATTCTAAACGGTGTTTTCAAACAATTTTATTATTAACATGTTTTCTGTTAACTTGACTGAATTTTGAATACAACCTTGTGCATGGGAGGGTTAAGCTACGAGCAAGCATACACAGCTGCATTACATGAACAACAGTGCAGCGACTGCGTAGCCACCCGCATAGGTAGACAACCTACTACGACCTATTACGGCTACTCAACCTACAGACGCTAATCGTCTAGAGCGAGTCAAGCGTCTCGACCGCTTACGTCCGGACTTCTTGACACGACGCGCTCTCGACGCGGCGCCGCGCAGCCCATGACGGCAGCGGCGGGAGGCAGAACCAACAGAGCGACGTGCTCGACGGCGCGGGGACCCACTCGCGCATGTACGTGAGATGATCGATCTGCCGAAAGATGTCGTCCTCGGATTCTGTGTCAGCCCATAGTCCACATACACATACAGAGGTGCGTGAGTGCAAGCACTGGCGCTCTAAAGGCCGCCAAGACGCTGGCAAGATGCACACCGAGTGTTGGTCGGTCGCCACTGATCTCGAGCGTTCGCCCAGCTTTGAGCTGCTCGAGTCCCTATTTGGGTGCACCACATCACATTGTACGACCACTGTGAGTACAAATTTATACTGTACGAAGCGGCTAACACATACCGCTATCCAGTACAGTGCTGCGTGGTGCGACACGGCGCGCAGTGTGATGACCGTGCCGTTGATCCCGAGTCGAAACATGCGCGTGTCCGATGGTGCTACTCATAGCGACAGCAGTGCAAGCGACAGTGTCGGCTCGTTAAGACGACAGTACAGTAGGGTATGCAACGCCGTGTCTACTGACAGTGTCTAGTGACATTTGGACGATTGGACGCACCAACGCCGCGCTCGCGCACAAGGGCGATCTCGGTCGCTTTGCGCAGATCGGCCGACATGACGCTCACTTGGTGCGTTGGCTAGTGCCAGTAGACAGTAGACAACAGCAGTGTCAGTCGATACAGCAGCTGTGCCATGGTGATACCAACAAGCGCACGAGGACGTACGTGGACGCGGTAGACCAAGAGCTGAAAGTCGATGGTCTGGAACAGGAACGGCCGCCACGAGCCATCGAGCTTCTTGTACTCGAGAAAGCCCGAGAGGCCTAGTGCGCGTCATACGAGAAGCGCTAGCCGTCAGTTCGCTGCTGCCGTCTACTCAAACGTACTGGCATGATCGACTGACCAGCTTCGTCGCGAACGACGCTCGTACTGCTGTTCCGTCGCCGCGAGAACGCATAGTACGCTGTGAGATCTGCGCTGTCACTCTCGGCTGTGTGCCGCACTGATGGGTGTCGACTGCGCGAGCTAGCATCGCTCGGGTCGGCTTCAGCGCCAGTGGCGCCAGTGCTCTTGCTACTGTTACTGCGTCGGCGCTGCTGGTAGCTGCTCTCGACTGTGCGCTCGTACGTTGACGACAAGCGGCGTAGACGCTGCTCCGTGCTCGGTGCAGCGCGCAACGGGCTACGCGTTGCAGCCTCGTGCAGCCTAGGCGAGCGCTGCAGAACAGCAGCAGCAGCAGCAGTCGCAGCGACGTCCATGCGCGATCAAGAGCTCGTCGCACTGCAGGTCGTTTCACGCTCTGCTGGTGTTGATCGCATCGAATTCGAAGCTGCGAGGACATCAAATTGACTTGCGCTCAGTATACCAAATTGTAGACGGCCGTATAGTTTTCGCGCTTGCAGTAGCTGCGAGCCGCATAAACCAGGACGTACCTAATTGAAGAAGCGCAAGGGGGAGGACAACGAACGACTAAGCACGAGAGAGCTGCTCGACGTCGACAAAGCCAACGACACGGACGCACGACCATGGCGTCCAAGATCGCTTCTGCAGCGGTAGTCGCGACGCGCAGCGTGCGTGCAGCACTCGAGCGACGCGCCGTGCCGCAGACCGCTTTGCGTCTGGCAGCAATGCAAACGCACGAGAGCAGCAGCAGCAGCAGCAGCAGCAGCTCTCGCGCGTGGCCAGCACAGCTCGCAGCACTCGCAATCGCTGGCTCAGCACTTGCATGTGTTGCAACTGCTAACGACGACTCATCGACAGCAAAGAGCGAGGCGCGCACAGCGTTCATTGCAGCAGTTGTCGACGCCGACAAGACCGACACGGAGCTTGCAGCCGCACTGACGCCTGAACCGAAGCCGCGTACACGCCGCAGTCTCCTCAAAAAGCGCACGAAACACACAGCGAAGCTCGAGGAAGTCGACCTCCTGAAGCTCCACTTGGACGAGTACCGCGCGAGCCGCCGCGACATCGTGTCGCTCCGCACGCGCTTTGACGCGTTTGCGACTGCGAAAGTCGGTAGCGGCGACCACGAAGCGCGCGCAATGACGTTCACGGACTTTGTGCACTCGCTCATTCTCCCGCGCTTCCACCTCAAGGCGCCGGTGCGTTGTCGTGCGGTTGTCTGTGTGTGTTCTTTTGGGTGTATATCAGGGTGGAAATCAGATGGGAGTAAGATCTGATGCACGTAAGCTTGTGGTTTATGTAGCGCAAGGAGCTCGTGTACACGTGCGACTTTGTCGGCGACGCGAACAGCCTCATCACGTACGAAGAGTGCTACTTGCTCATCCACTTGCTCCAGAGTACGTGTATTGTGTTCTTTTTTGTTTTTGCGGTCGTTGTTGTGCTGCTCTTTTGCATTTTGTTTTGTTGTTTGTTGTTGTTTGCATTTGTTCTTTTCTGCATGCAACTGTTGCTAACATGCAAATGTATCGACTGGCTCTTCACGGTCTCTTACAATCCGACAAACACAAACAGTTCCAAAGGAGCACTTTGACGTGGCGTTTGCAATGTTTGACCTCGATGGCGACGGCACAGTCGACAAAGCCGAGTTTTGCCACGTTGTTGAGAACTTGTTGCGTGCAATCACAGCCGACGCGGTCGGTGGACCAATGACGATCTCGGCCGACGCGACGCTCCCGCGCTTGACCAAGTACCTCTTTGGCCGCTTTGGCAACAAGCGCATCACAGCCGCCGAGCTCGATGCGGCGCTTGACGTATTGCGCAAACTGATCTTGCGCGCCGAGTTTGATCTGTACGCAAAGCCGCATCCGACTCTGAAGAACCAGCACGCGATCTCGGTGCACGACTTTGCGATCACGCTCGTGTCGTGCTTTGACCCCGAGCGCCTTGCGCCGTACCTTGACCGCGTGACGGCACTGAACGCGAGCGATGTAAGTTGAACATTGTGCTGTGTACTGAGGTTTGCTGTTCTTTCGTTTGCTTTGCTTTTTGTTTTTTTGTTTGCATTGTTTGCTTTTTGTTCTTTTGCTTTTTGCATTTTGTTCTTTTGCACAACAGTTGCTAACAATATGCAACGTCTCGCTTGCTTCCACAACAAACACTAGGAGCTCGTGACGTGGGACGACTTTTACAAGTTCCACTTTTACGTCCAGAGCAACCTCGAGGACATCAAGCTCGCGTTTGAGCTCACGGGCGCGGCCGAGATCACGGAGAGCGACTTTATCCGCGCAACGCGCATCGTGAGCGGCGTCGAGCTGTCGTTCCCAGTCGTGCAGCTCGCGTTCCGGATCTTTGACAACAACGGTATGTGTCTTCAGTCTAGGACTGTGTGTTGTGTATGGTATAGATGACTGAGTATGTGGCTTTGTTACATGGCTCTACGGTGTCATTGCAGACAACGGGACGCTCGACCAAACGGAGCTCCTCAAAGTGCTCGAGATGCGCCAGGACGTGCAGCTCGAGCAAAAGCGTCCGGAGACAAAGATCAAGCGCTTCTGGAGCTGCCTCAAGGACGCGCCGGCGCCGCAGCACTAAGTGGCGATTAGTCGGCTTGACGTTGCTAAGCAAACCGAACCGGATGGTACAAGTCACTCCATCGGTCGCTGCACGAACCAACCGATTGCTTCCTCATGTGTACGATCGCGCTAGGTCAGACAGCAGATCGACGCAATGGACACTGTCGAGTGTGATTCGTATAGCATGGTTGTATGTGGCAACACTGTTGCGTGGGTCGGTTGTCGGACTATCTAATGGCGACACGATGCCCCATCGCGATAGACAGACAGATCGACATAGACTCCCGCCCTTGACAACTCGTTCATAAATATCGCACGTGTACGCATATGGCGCGCCTCCAGCTACCGACTCGTCGTGTCGGTTGTGACGACAGCTGCAGTTGCTGTAGCAATTGCTATGCTGTCGGGGGCGTCCGCGAGACTCACGGTCGTCTGCGCACGGCCGACACTCACGACCGTCACTTTCTTCTGGCCAACAACGATCTCGTGCGTGCTGTCGCCGTTGCCACCATCGGCTGTTGCTGTCGGTTGGGAGGGCGATGACGTTGGTGATAGTGTTGACACCAGTGCGTCGTCATCGTCTGCGTCGTCGACTTGTTCGTACGCACCGACAAAGTCGATCGACCGCGACTTGGCTACTGGTACGTTCGAAGTCGCCTCAGTAGCAGCAGCAGCGACCAAGTCCGTAGCTGCTGGCGTCGCGCTTGATGTGATTGCTGGTGCCAGAGTCACTGGCGATAACGACGACCCTGCAGTCGGACCATCCAATGTTGGTGTGAGTGTCAAAGCGTCGTGGTCGCGGTTCTCGATCGTGATCTTCCCGTCGTCGTGCGTCGAGATCGTCGTGATCTTGTGCTTGGAACTCCTCGCACCGCGCTTGATCGTGATCTCGTCGCCGTCGTCCATCTTGATCGTCGTCGTATGCGCGTCGGCGCCGCTCACGTGGATCGCAGCAGCTGCCGCTGCCGCTGATGGACTCGGTGTCGATAGCGATGGACTCGATGGTGCAGCTGTCGCGCTTGCACTGTTGTTGGCTACTGCGAGCGGCTCGCTTGGTGACGCGGTCTCTGTGCGCCGCTCGACGCGATCGGCGACGATGAAGCCGTCGCGGAACGTGCGCGTCGATGTCGTTGGCACGGCTGTTGGGCGTGACAGGCACAGCGCACACAGATGTAAGCGTACGTACGATCCACTTCATACCTACACATACGCATTGTACGTACTCATGTCGTTGCGCAGCATTGCGACCGACAGCAGCAGCAGCGAGACGCCGAGCAGCAAAGCAAAGAGCACGCGCTCGACCGGCACTTCGCGCCGCATGACTATCGCTCGTTCACTCGTCTCGCAGATCTATTGTGTGTGCGTGCACACAGTGCAGCTTGAGCCACGAGTCACGTCGAATCTCGGTCAGACGTCGCGATGGTCTTGTGCGACGTGATCGGTCGATGGTGATAGCGACGACTCGTGACGATTTCGATAATGAGCGCAAGTCGTTGTTTCTGTTTCTTCTTCCGCCGTCGAGGCAATCGCCACTAATTGATCACAACTATATAGCAAATATATCTTGTGATTTGTATAAAACTTTCCAATTGCGAAACGGTTTTCGTTCGCTTGTCTGGATCTCCTTCTGAACCACGATTTTACCGTCACACATTTTTCGAAAACACATCAATCACATGTTGAATGTCTGTAGATGCATGCCATGCGCATGTGGCATCACAGTCGCACAAGCAGGCAACGTGCACAAGATAGCGTGTGTGTATATGTTTGTATTGGTTGTGTAGTGATCCAGACAGCGACGCTCATAGCAGCTTCTTCATGTCGCCTCTGCTGCGTCAATCGAGACCAAAAGTCGGTCGCTTGCTGTCACGAGCTCTTGCGTCAGGCAATCTCTTGTAGCTGCTGAAGCGAAGCGAGTCACTCACTTGCGGCGCTTGCCGCTGAAGAAGTCGCGCTCGCGCTGGTTGAATGCTGCGAGCTTGGCGTTTTGTGCCTGCAAAATGCGGCTGCGCATCTCTTGGCGCCGCTCGGCGATCGACCGCGGCTGATTCGCTGCGACGTCCTGCAGCGACGCAGCGAGCACGAGCGCGACGACCATGCAGCGAGCGATCATGTTCATCTTGGATGTAGTGTGTGGGTGTGGGTGTCTTGTTGCTGCTGCTGTACGCGTGTGCGCTTAGACTCGAATATGCGAATGATGCTGTCTGTCGTCTGTGAAGCGCTAGCTACATGACCTCGACCTCATCGCATCATTGTGAGCCATTGCGCTCACACGTCGCATGCACATGCGATGCTGTCTGACTGAATGTTTGTATTGAAGCTTAAAAAGACTATTTTTAGCAAACGGTTAAATGTTCAAAAAGCTATTTTAGCATCCGTTGGAGGATCGCACGAGGATCGCAATCTGAGAAGCTACGTTTGCGATGGTGCACTTCCAGCAGCAGTACCAACGCTACTAGCAGCTGGCCCTTCAGGCGGCACGTAGCACATCATGCGGATCCAGCGCCGACGTCGCACGGACGCCCCCAGTCGCTTCATGCTCGACTTGCCGCGTGCGAGATGGAGCTTGAAGCGCGGAAAGTCCGTTGCGTAGCTCCAGCCTTCGTCGTCGCACTCGGTGTAGTTCTTGTCGATTTTCCATGGCGACGTCCAGATCCAGTGCGGCGGCAGTGTGATCGTTTCAAAGCTCAGCTCAACGTCGCCGTTGCGGTTCGTAAAGCGCTCGCGGTCGGTTGGGAGCAAGTGGTTTGGACCCCACTTGCCAAAGATGCTCACGCGCTGGTTCTCAAAGATCTCTTCGAGCGCGACGCTGCCGTCGAGGTAGCTGTTGTATCGCGCCAAGACAGGCCGACGTTGTTGGTTCGTACTGTTGGTGGTCGTCCCCCCAGTGACAGTAGTGTCGGCACCACGCGACTGCGCGCCATTAGCAGCAGCTGATACTTCAGTACCAGGACCACTGATACCACTACCACTACTGCTGCTGTCAGTGTCGAGCGCCTTCCGAAGCTCGTCGAACAGCAGCTTGGTCGACTTGACGACACCGTCTTTCGTCGCCGATGCGATCTTCGACTTGAACATCGTCGATTTCGAGAACGGGACGCCGAGGAACGCACGCGCAACGAGTCGATTGTCAGTAGCATCCCGACTGATCTCGTACACGGTCTCGACCGTAAAGCTGTCGCCGTACGGCACGTCGTGGAGCGCCATCTTGATCTCGATTACGACGCGGTTCGGGTCTGCGTCTTCGCGGGAGGCGCTAAAGTTGACGTGCTGCGTCTGCGTCGCAGTCGTCGACGGCGGTCCGAGACTCGAGTTTGACTGCGCGCGGTACTTGATCGTCCGGACTTGGCCGCCAACATCGGGCGGCGCGTCCGTCCAGTCGCTGTACTCGTGCTCGGTATCGCCACCGGCTCGATAGTAGCCGTCCCAGCGCACGTGCGCGCCGGTTGCAAAGTACAGATCAAAAAAGTGTATGGCGTCGGTCACCGATGGATGGATGTCGTACTCGCCCAGTGGCGAGCGCTCGTCCTCTTTGCTCACGAGGAACGGCGTGGTCGGCGTCGTAGAGCCAGCGCTCCGTCCATCGTCGAGTGTCTTGTTGAGCAGCTCAAAGAGCAACTTGGTCGACGACACGACGCCTTCGCGTGTCGCAGAAATGATCTTCGACTTGAACATACAGCCTTTCGAGAACGGAATGCCGAGGTAGACCTTGCCGAGGAGCGGGCCAGTGGCTCCTGATCGCTCAATGACCGTGACGGTCTCGACGTTAAAGCAGTCGCCATACGGAATGTCGTGCAGAAAGACCTTGGCTTCGAGTACGAACCGGTCGGTCCCGTCGCCATCAGAGCCTTCGCCGTCAGTACCTTCACTGTCGGGTCCAAACAGCACGTGCTGCGTCGTCGTGTTCATCGTCGACGACGGGCCAATGCTCGCGTTCGTGAGCGACCGACAGCTCAACACACGGACTTGACCGCCAAACTCTTTCGACACTGTCCAGTCGCCGCACTCAAACTCTGAGTCGCCGCGGACGCGATAGTACTCGCTCCACTTGTGCGCTTGGCCAGTCGCGTAGAACAGATCGAACCAGTCGCGCGCGCGCGTAACGCTTGGATGGATCGCAAACTCGCCAATGAGCTCGCGCTCGGCCTCGGACGACACGAGGAACGGCGTGAGTGCTGCTCCTGGGGCGCTATTGACAGTGTACGTCAGCTTCAATCCCAATTGCCCAAGCACAGCGTCAGCAGGCGACGTCACGGGCCACGCGCACGCGAGCGTTGCGTGCTGCATGCCGACAAATCCAAAGAGCTCACGCAGCGCAACGGCCGTCTCGCCGATCTTGGTTGTCAAGTACCGCAAGTGGATCTCGTAGACGTGCAGCACCATGATGTCCGGGAGGCCGCAGAACGTCCCGGTCGTTGACCCAACGGCCTGGCACTCGGTGCATTCAGCGCACGCGTGGTCGGTAAACGTCCACGCGAGCGGCTCGTTCCACGTCACGACGCCGCCTTTTTCGATTGGCCGCGGTGCTGACTGCCCGACTGCAACGTGCGCGTGGTCGTGCAGCTCGGACCGAAACTTGACAACGACGTAGAACTGCCGCAGCGAGCTCTCTTTCGTGTACGCCATGTCGCTAATGTGCACGTCGAGGCTGTGCGTCTTGAGCCGTGGCACGAGCGCTGCTGGATCAGGACCCGAAAGTCCCAAGCCATTGAATCCCGCACCGTTATCGACAGTGTCTGGACTATTACTACTATCTTTTGATAGTACAGCCGAGCTGAGTTGCGAGTCAATGCGGCCGGGGACGCGGCTCTGGATCGCGCGCTTCGTGAGCACGCAGAGCCACTTGCGCGCGCCCATGTCGTCGTCGGCGCGGAAGAAGTACGTGCCGCCCAACGTCCCGCGCACTTCGAGCGTGTTGACACCAAACTCGAGCGGGTCCGCTGGCTTCACGGCGTAGACAGCCAACGAGCCTTTGATGTTGATGCCTCGGCGCGCTGCGTCGGCGTTTGCATAGTACTTGATGCGGCCGTTTGCATCGAGCACAACGTACCGCTTCTTCCAGTGTCGCGTGCGCTGCGCACCTTTCTTCACGAGCAGCCAACCGTCGAGCGCGTCGTCGCCAAGCGCGAGGAGACTCTCGACAAACTCGGTCTTGGAGACAATCGAGTCCGAGACGAACGGCAGTGCGTAGTACGTCGAGCGCCGTGGGAGCAGCGCGCGGATCTCGGCTTCGAGCCGTTCTTTCACGCTCGCGTGGCGCTTGAGACTGCTGCCAGCGGCTTTTGCGTTTGTTGGCGCAGTTGCGAGGGCATTAGTCGATGCGGTGAGACCAGATGCCGAGCCAGCAGCCGTGCGTGTGCGGCCGTTGCGAGCAGCGCGGCCGGTGCCAGCAGGCGGCGACGGCAATGCGGGTGCAGCGACAGCGTTGCCGAGTGCGACGGGGAAGACCGTGAATGCGACGCGAAAGAGCACGACGACGGTCGCGATGCCGACGGTGATGACCATGAACAGGTCGACAAACTCCTGGTACCCGTTGCGGTGCTGTGGCAGCGCTGGACACGCTGCAGCAAGTGGATCGGCGTCCATTGCAGCGCGAGGAGGCAGTAAGAGACGCGAGGGGAGGCCGCGTCAAGGGGGTGCGTGATGTGAGGGGAAGTCGTGTCGTATGCGCGTGTCGTCGGGGGCGTTCGCTTAAGCGTGTCCACGCGGCAGGTTGATCGATGTTGCTGTTGTTGCAGCAAGCCGTTAGACTTGCGTGATTACGAGAACTAGAAGCCCACGAAATATGCTGAAAATTGTATACAATTGACCAACTGCTTGCTTTTTGGCGTGGCAACAACAAATGGGCACAACAATCATACGGCTGCATGTTGCATGTTGCATGTTGCATGTTGCATGTTGCTGCAAATTGCGAGTGTTGTCGTGCGCTCATGACAATCCAGCAAGAATGCAAACATCTCTGTAGTACTGAAAGCAAAATGGAGATGCGATGTATTGTCTGACTGCCATCTCTACGTGTGATATCGAATGCTTGACAGATCGGTGAATGCACCAGTCACTCAGCTCGACGCGGCAGCAACTGCCGCTGCTTTCTCCCACGGCTTGACCGGCGCGCTTGGCTGCGCAACGATTTCGTTGTCGCTTTCCCCATTAGTAGCAGTCGCACGGAACGCGTCGGCGTCGACCGAGAGCTTGTCTTCAATCTCTTTGATGCCTGGGACCGGCTCACCCTTTTGGATCAGCGCCATGACGTCATTGAACGACTGGGGGTACGCTGGACCAGACGGTACGTCTACAGTCGCAGAAGCTTCGGCTTCAGCAGCTGCAATTGCTGCAACACTCGCTGGCAATTTCTCTTCACTCTCGTCAAACGCAGTTGTTGTTGTTGACAATTCACGAGTCGCAATTGCAGCAGTTGGTGCAATTGCAACTGGCTTTTTCGCAAACGAGTCGCTCACATTCGCTTTCTGCTCAAGTCGCGCCATGAACGACTCGAGGTTGTGGTTTTGCGCGAATGGCGATGATGTTGCAGCTGAGACGGGCGCAGTAGTCATTGTTGCACCACTCGCGTCAGTTGCTGCCGTCGCAATCTTCTGCTGCTCGTACTGCTCAATGCTCGCGTGCGCAATCTCTTCGAGCGACAGACTCGACGTTGCAGCTGTCGCTGTGAGCGACTGCAGCGCTTTGAGCGCCGCACGGAGCACTGCGAGGTTGTCAGCAAACTCGCCGCTTGCGCGATCAGCGGTGTGCCACTTCCACTCCAAGTTCACGCCATTCGTTTCAAAGCCAATCGCTTTGAGCAGTGCGTCGTGGTGCTTGAGCGGCTCGACTTTTTGCTTGAAATTCGCATTCCCTGGCGCAATGCGGCGGTACCGCGGGATATCCGGATTCTACGGAAATGGCAGAGAACAATTGGAACATAGCAATTGCAAATGAAAAAAGCAAAAACCACATTACATGCGTCAAACCACGACACCACGATTTTGGATATCCTACCAGCCAGACAGCCAATCAGCATGCAGTTCGTACCTCGACGAGGTTCTTCACATACATCGTGAGGATCCCAGCTGCGAGCTGGAGCTGCTCGAGCGAGTTCTATCAACGAACAATACACAAACGCTCGTTAGACTTATAGACATACAGCACCGCCTCAATAACCACACACACGCACCTGCGTGCGCACGAGCTTGAGCGTCGCCTCCATCTTCTCGGCTTTCGCCACAATCGCGCGTGGTGGCTGCGATACAACTGGTGGTGACGCAACAACAACTGGCGCTGCTGCTGTGTCTGTTGCTGCAGCTGCTGCGGTTGTCGCACTTGCAGTCGCTTCGTGCTTGGCGACAAGCAGCGCTTTGAGCGTGTTCACTTCGGCTTTGAGCTCGGCGATCGCCTGGGTCGTCGACTGTTTGAGCGATCGGACGTGAGTTTGAGTCATTGCATCAAGCAGCCTATACAAACATCAAGTCAAATGCACACGCATACCTGTGCAGCAAGCGACGCTGCGATCTGCGTTGAGATCGTACTCTTTGTCGCAACGTCGCGCTCGTTGGCGTCAAGTGACGTACAGAGCTTGGCGAGTTCCGTTGTCTGCGCTTCGATCGCATTCGAGACGTCCGCGAGACTCGCCATGAGCGCGTCGTCTTTGCGCGCATTCGCTTCCTCGTCGTCCTTGACCTTTGCAGCTGTGAGCATCAGTGGCGACCGCTATGAAGACACATAGATAGATAGACCAACGTTAGCAACTAACATTAGCAACTGGCGTTCGCAACCGACGTGTTGACGTACAAGCCATGGGATGTAGCCCGACTGCACAGCGTAGTTCCACATGAACGTGAGGATCGACGCTGCGCCAACGAGCGACGAGATCGTCCAGAGCACGCGCATGTATGGCGGATACCGCGCTTTGCGCACGAGCTGCTGCATCGGTGCAGCAGCAGTCGCTGCCATTGCCATTGGTGCCGACAGCATCGGCTGCTGCTGTTGCTGTTGCGATAGCGTCTGCATCATCATGTGCTGCTGCGGCTGCATATACGCGGATGCTGATGCTGCAGCAGTGGATGGTGGCGCAGCAGCAGCAGCCGTGTCGTCGCTGCTCTGGAACCGCTCGATCGACTCCTGGATCTCGTCTTTCGTCATGCCCTTTTGCTCGAGGAACGACACGCGCTCCGACAGCGGCGTCGTCTGTGTCACCATACACAGCAGCATTCGTGTCGATATGAGTATTTGATGCGCATGCACAGGGCAGACAACACATAGTAGCTGTGGCTGTGACGACAGCAGCAACGACTACTGACCTGTACGTTTGGGTGGCGCAGGAACTTGACGCCGTTCTCGACCATGTCTTCACGCAGCGCAGGCATGATGATGTGCGTCTACGTGCGTGCGTGCGTGTGTGTGAGTGAGCGAGTGTGTCGGATCGGGTCGACGAGCGTCCGAGTCGTTCTCCTGCACCTCTCGCACTTGTACTTGCGATCGCGATGTGTTTGTTGACTTGACGTGCGTGAGGTGGAGACAGCACTATGGCTGCCTATAACTATACGGCCGTCTCGCAAAAACAATGAGCGCAAATGCTATACGTCCGTCTGAAACTGCGTGGCATTCTTGTATGTATTTACTACCTGTTTGCTGAGCATTTGCACTTTTCACTTGCTGCAAGTATCAAAGTCACAATGCGATTCTAGATTCCTGAAATATGAGGAATCGTGATAGCAGCAACAGTTGATTTCCAAGTCAAGGTCTCCTCCAGCCATTCGCAAGTGTCAAGCGACACAACAACCTGCACGCACGCACACACACACCCGAGCAAGCACGCTATCCGATCGAACACAGCGAGCAAGTGCGACGCATCTACACGCACACACAACACACACAACTACACAAACAAGATGGCTCCAGGAGGACGTGGCGGTGGTCGTGGTGGTGGTGGTCGCGGTGGTGGTGGCCGTGGTAGTGGCGGCAAGCCGAACGACCAAACTGCAGGCGAGACCGATGTCGCGCCGGTGCGCAACAACCCGTCGCACATCCGCAACAAAGTCAAGCGCGCGCAGGTCATGCAGCGCTTCCGCAAGCAGAAGAAAGACGAGAAGAAAGCGACGCAAGCGAAGCGCAAGCGCGAAGCCGAGGAGCTCGGCGCGAACGCACCAGCAAAGCTCGAGCCGCGCACGATCGACAACACGCGCGAACCCGAGATCACAATGGTCGCGGCGGACGGTGACGACGAGATCACGGCCGACGAAGCCGACGATGAGTTTGCGACGATCTTTGCGAACTGCGAGACGCCAAAGCTCATGATCACGACGCGGCCGTTCCCGTCCGGCGAGCTCTACCATTTCATTCGCGACCTGCTCTCGCTCGTGCCGAACGCGTTCTACTACAAGCGCGGGACGTTCGACATCAAAGAGATCGTCCAGTTCGCGTCGAACAAGGAGTTCACACACCTCATCGTGCTCTCGGAGAAGAGCAAAGTCTGCAACGGGTACGTTTTCTGGGTGTATTGGTTGTCGTAATATAGGACAATGCACTATTATGGGGTATAGGATATGTATGGACTCACAATATTGCTATATTATTTGTATGGATTATAGTATGCTCGTGAGCCGCCTCCCAGACGGCCCAACTGCGTTCTTCAAGGTCACGAACGTCAAGCTGAACGACGACATCAAGGACCACGCAAAGCGCACGGACCACCAGCCCGAGCTCATTCTCAACAACTTCTCGACGCGCTTGGGGCATCGCGTCGGGCGGTTCCTCGGCTCGCTCTTTCGGCACGAGCCCGAGTTCAAGGGCCGGCAGGTCGTGACATTCCACAACCAGCGTGACTTTATCTTTGTGCGTCACCATCGGTACGTCTTTGAGACCGACAAGAAAGCGCGCTTGCAGGAGATCGGTCCGCGCTTTACGCTCAAGCTCCGGTGGCTCCAGCAAGGGACGTTCGATACGAAGTTTGGCGAGTACGAGTGGATCCACAAGCAGCACCAGCTCGACACGTCGCGACGAAAGTTCCACCTGTAGAAAGCAAGCAGGCAGGCAGGTTGCAAACGCTCGGCTGTTTGGCTGTTCGTCAGCGAGTGCACTGTCGTTGTCGCTGCGGTCGTGGCAGCGGTACTTTGAGTGGTGCTGTATCTACTCTTAGTTTCAATCATTTTCACAACGTTTTGACAAATAGGAGATGTATGACATGTTGGTTGCTGGTACTTACGCACGCTGCAGCGTGGTCAATGTCTTGCTGGCATGCTTGGTGGCTAGCTACACTGTTGCAAACGTACATTTCTGTTGTCAAATATGCTGTTGTCAACCGATAATCGTAACCAATATTCGTAACCAACATTTTATCAACGGCGTCGAATATTTGCCAGCTTTTATTTTTGACACATTCTGGTGGTCCGGCATCACGTCAAGCAAGCGCTTCTTAGCAGTCTGCTTTAATGAGCTCTTTGACTGTCCTTGCGATGGCGATGTTCACACGACACACAGCGCTTTGCATGCGTGATGTGCATGAAGTCCATGTAGCTGTGACGCTACCAAAACATTCATGTCGAGTCTCTTTCTTGGTCGTGAAGGCTTCCATCAGCACGTCCACACGAACATACTCTGCAACATCTATACGCTCCACATCTGCGCTGTCCACCATCGAGACTGCCATCACTACAAATCACCGTTTAGCCACACATGACGCTCATGCACACGACGCTCATCCTCGAGCCAATGGTTGGTAGGTAGGGAAAGCTTTTTGTTATCTTAATCTAGAGGCTGCGAGGCCGCCTCGCGCTGTCGCTGCTGCTGCTTTTGACTGCAAAGATACGTACTCGATCACTCGAGTCGCAAACGCCGTCAATCTACGCACTTGCAGCACATGCGCTCGCTCGTTGTCATCTACTGCGCAGCCGCTTGGTCGTCAACCATAATCTACGCGGCGTTCGGGTCGCACGACTCCATGAGGTACGCAATGAGGTCCCGGCGCTCAGCCGGCTTCTTGAGCCCAGCAAACACCATCTTCGTGCCCTTGATGTACTTCTTCGGCGCGAGGAGGTACTCAAAGAGCGTCTCGTCGGTCCAGATCACGCCCGAGTTCTTGTTCGCCGCCGAGTACGAGTAGTTCTCGGCCTGGCCCGACTGGCGGTTCAGGAGACCCGAAAGGTTCGGGCCCTGCTTGTGCGCGCCGCCGGCGTTCACCGTGTGGCACTGCGCGCACTTGGTCTTGAAGATCTTCGCGCCCTTCGCGGCATCACCTTCACCTCCGGCAACGGCGACCATGTTGACTGTGTAGTGTGTGGGGGAGAGAGAAGCTGGAAGCTGGTGGTGCGACTGCGCGATGGTCTTTTCAGAACTGAGCGACCGCGAAAAGCGTCGGTCGTATGCGTGGTGGTCACGCTGAAGCTGTGCGAGCCGCAGGTTTCGTGGCTGTAAAACCTCGCAATGAGGTTCTACAACATACTAGAACCTCAATGGATGTGAGGTTCTTTGTGTGTGGTCGCTGTTCAGCGCTCGAATGGAAACGATCGACTTCGCACTGGCTGCACAGGCACTTTGCGATGTAGTTTACTGCATCTATTGACACGCTTTGCGTCCAAAAGGCGTAATATGCGTATGATAGTGCACTTTCTCGTACATATTTCATTTGTAAGCTACATTCCTCGGGTCGAAATAGCCACAACTGCGACAATGTCGGACATATTGTCCTGCATCTCATGAAGTCAATGCTTGCAAAAAAGGCAACATTGTGTGAACGAACACCTGCTGATGTCGACATGAACCAGCACTGTCTTCAGCTCGCTCCGCTTATCGTCTTCAAGAGCCAATCGACTGCACAAGCAGCACCATTGCGCTCGCATTCTGCTTTGCTCCATTGACGCTCGCTCGATCATCTACTCGTTCTGATGGTGCAGTCACACGAGTGTCCCAGCTATGTTTTTTGCGTTTGGCTCCACCCAACAAAAAAGAGTGGCCATTTTTGCAAATATCAATATCATATTTTTGTCACCAACGTGATATATGCTCAACATTCTGTATCAACTTAACGTGTAGAAAATACAAATATGAACAATCATTTTGTAAAATAATAACTCATATATTTCTGAATCTTAGAAACTTCCCGAAAGTAAAAGGCAATACATATATATCGATAAACGAGCAGCAGGGACATCATGACAACACGATGCCAACTCAGGCGTGCTTCACCCTCATCGACTGTATCCAGACGAATGAACATACAGCAGCATTCGCTCCTCGCGTCACTACCGATCGACAACGCAATGCGAATGCGCTCAAGTCGCGTACGTGAAGAGAAGCTGAAGTCTCTTTGCCACACGCACGTGTGGTAGCTGCACTCACAACATCCACTCGCTATGTAATCTCCTGATGAAATGTATCATCAGGGTGTGACGTCGCACTACTCGATCGAGTATCGGCGCTAGACCCACTCGCTGCGGATCCACACGACCGAACCATCGGACAGTGTGTGCAGCGAGCTCCGCACGTACGCAGGCTCATCTTCATCGTCGTCACTGTCACTACTACTACTACTGCAGTTCGTATCGACCGAGACACGATGGATGACCATCATCACGCGGTCGCTCAAAGCACTCGATCGGTCACCGCTATCGATGCCGCAGTCGCTTCGGTAGCTGTCGAGAGACGACGATCGACGTTCAAACGGGTCGTGCTCACTCCGATGCAAACCAGGCAGCGCGTCGCCACGCACAAACAGACTTGGATCGTATTGCGAATGACGACACGCAGTGTCAAGTTCGTCGTCATCGTCGCTGTCGCTATCACAGCACAGTGGCGCGTCGTCCCCACGATCCGACAGCGAGCGCGAACTCAGCGACGACATGCAGATCGTAATGCGACTCGCGCGGACATCAACCGCAATCTGCTGCGTCTGCTGCGTGTTGATGCAGCCGCACTGATTCGCAGGCGACGGCGATGGCGAGATCGAATACACCGGCGAGACCGATAGCGATGGCGATCGCGATGGTGCGACCGAGTCGAGCGGAGTTGCTGCAGCGCTTCCTAGTGAGCCAGCAGCAGCGACCTGGTGACTCGCGGCGGTGCACGCAACGCGGACCCGCGCAGCTACAAGTTGCAATCGGCTGCGCGTCTCGCGCCACGTGAGCATGGCGCGTCGCGGACTTGCGAGTTTTGCGTCCAAATCGACATCGCTCTCACAGTCGCTCTCGCGGTCGATCGACGTGTCGTCGCAATGCGATCGAGGCGCTTGGACGCTCACGGCTGACGTGTCGAGACGCCCAACACCGCCGCGCTTGCTGCTGTTGGTGGTGCCGCCAATGCGTTCGGTCTCGTTCAGCGGCTTTGCGTCCGTTGCTGACGTTGTCGTTGTCTGCGAACTTGTGCGCGTCATGCTGCACGCGGCGCGAAGACTCGCGAGCTGCGACCACACACGCTGCCAGTAGCTCGACTGTTGGTGTTGGTGACGTTGCTGCTGCGTGCGCGTTGGTATGAAGCGCATTGCAGTGCGCAGTCGTCGCGTGCGTGTGCGTGTGGGAGCGAGCGAGCGCGCAAGTGATCGTGACTCCAACTGCTTGTACGTGGATCGTCGTGGGGTGCGCACTGCATGGCGACCGACGCAGCTGCAACGAAACAAGACGCAACGGTGCGTGTGCGTGCACTTTCTCATCGAGCAGCAGCAGCATGTGCGAGGGTCTGTTTGGTATCACTGCAACGGCTGACAAGCGCTTGTAACGTACGACGGCCAGCTGCAGTTGCCGAGCAGAGACGCATACGCCTCGACGAACACAAGCGACTGCAGTCTTGCATCCAAGAACGAAGCGCACTTGGTCAGCGAGCAAATCGCAAGCACATCGTGTCGATTGCTGTCGAGACGGTGACTCGAGCACAGAAGGGCTCGAATGTGCCTCATCCGTATGTGCGATGGAGGAGTGCAACCAGCACGCTCGCTGCTAAGTATGGTGCTGCTGTACGCAAGTCGTCGCGCTCTCGCACGATGCTGTTGCAAGACGGTCGTGTGCTGGCGCACATGGTGGCAACGTGCATCGTGGTCGAGATCGTTGTCGCAATGTGAACTCGAAGCGTCACATTTCGTCATGGCAATAATAGTCCATTTTGACATACAGTACTGCAGTACAGCTAGCATTTTATTTCGCCTCACATTTCAAAGCCAACTGATGTGCGCCACACGCCATTTTCACTGGCATTGTGCTCGTGGCGCGAAACAAGGCGCGTTCCACACACACACGCGAGCAGCTCTAGACGACGACGACCCGCACGATGGCGACGAGCGCAAGGTACGCGCGCATGCATGAATCCCTCTTGCGCAGCCTAGAGCTCGCGCTTGGTTTCTCGTTCGCTCTTTGCATCGGCGCATGTCTCGCTGCTCGTGTAGCCTCACCCTGCGCTCGCAAGATCTCACATCCACCGCCATTCGCTTTGCCATCGATCGTTGTGCATGTCCTGTGCTTGCTCGCGTTGGCTGCGCAGCAATGGCCGCCGCCTGAACAGCGCTGCCGAGGACGACTACTTTCCGTCGTTTCTCACAGCAACGCCGTCTGCGCCGTCGAGCAAATCGGACACGAAAGAGAACTCGCCGCTGAACATGAACCGCTCGAGCGCCGGCGACGCCGCGTGGCCGTCGAAGGGCAAGCCGCGCCTGACGTTTGCCGAGAGTCTGTCAATGGAGAAGAAGAGTAAGGGTGACGTATTGCTCGAAGACTCGCCGTTCAACCTCGTACCAGGCGCAAGCGACAGCTACCTCGACAGCCTCCACGTGCGTCGGCGAAAGCCACAGAGCGCATTGGCAGCAGACGACGCTGACGATGACATGGACGACGACGTGCCACCACCGCCAACTGTATGTCACCTATCGCTATGTGTCTATACGTTTGCTATGTCGATCCTAGTCGATGGCACTCACAGTTTGTCTGTATGGCGCAGTCGTCACTGTCGACCCCTGGCGGGTTCCTAAGCGACTACAACGACATCAGTTCAGACGCTCCAAATAGTGCGCCATCCACTACAGCAGCGTCTCCAGCATCGGCCGCCGCCTCGTACTTTCCGCACTTGCACGGCGACGCGTGGGGCGCTGACCAGCAGTTTTGGGTCACGGTCTTTGGGTTCTCGGCCAACGCGCGAGCGTTTGTGCTCCAGCACTTCCAGACACTGGGCGACGTCGTCGACTATACAGTCGGCACCGGCAACTGGCTCCACATGCGCTATGCGACGCGGCTCCACGCCGAGCAAGCGCTGCGGTGCGACGGCCAATTGCTGGCTGGCACGGTCATGATTGGCGTCAAGAAGTGCCTTGTGAGCGACTTGGTGGGCGTCAAGCGTGACGTGCCAACATCGACGCTCTTTGGCTCGAAGACGCGGCAGCGAAACCCTGGCGCAAGGTATTGTTTGTATTTGTATTGACTGACTTGATTTATGTATGTAAACTTGTACTCATTTTTTCTGTTATTGCGTGCGTCGAGCAGCGACTTGGAAGTCGATCCGTCCGAGACCGACATTATGCTCCCGCCACGGCGCCATCAGGACATTTGCTCGCGCGTGCTCAGCTATCTATTTAAGTGGTGAAGCAGCAGTCAGTAGCAGCAAGTGGACAGCGATGTGCTATGATAGAACACTGCAGCAACAGCAGCAGGCGGCAGCAAATGTGTGATGACAAGAGGTCGTAGCGGAATTAACGAGGACGATGGCCTTCTATATTTCAATACCTCTTTGTTTTGCATATTCCTATGAAACAGCATACGTTGGTTTCTTTCGGCTCCCTTGTTCGATATTGGTCATTTTCGTACTTGATCCTCGGTTGTGTGTTTTGGATCTATTTAACATATCAGACACACGATTGCAGAATCGTTTGCAATGCTCGGTTAAAAATGATTCGAGATCTACATGAGCGTACGTTTCGTGTTATTCATCAATAAACTGAATACAAATGTTTTTGCAATCGGACCTGCAATATTGTAGAATCCTTTTTACATTGACAACAATAATATTGGCATAACTAACGCGAGCAAGCGTGAGCCGCAGACACGAAGCAGAACCGCCCGCAAACGTCGAGAGTAAAGTGAGTTGCGAGGTCGACGCACGCACGCTCGACGTGCGCAACCACGCTGTGCATGCGCTTATCGCGTCTTCTCAGGCACGCAGCGACACTCACAGTCGCTTGTGTATATGCGTGCGCACGTGCAGCTGTCGACGATGGTTCTCCCAAGCATCGTGCCGCGCCTCCAAGCCAAGGTGCTCTCGACCGAGATTGTGGCCAACAACCCGCAGGTCAAGGCGTTCCTGAGCCACCCAGCCGGACCGTTCACTGGTGCGTCCCGCTTTCTCTGTTTAGTGCTCTTACGATACATGCTCGCAGCACTGACGCGCGACCTGCTCACGACTGCATGTACAGTGCACTTTTGGGCGCCGACGATGAAGTGGGGCATCTCGCTCGCAAACGTCGCCGACATGCGCCGCCCAGCCGAGAACATCTCGACGTCGCAGCAGTGCGGTACGTACCACACACAAGTTGTGTTATCAACCAGCAGCTACGATTGTCGCCGCCACTCATCTCGCTCATTTGCTTTCACGATACGACACGTCATCAGCGGTTGCGCTCACGGGCATGATCTGGTCGCGCTACAGCCTCGTGATCACACCAAAGAACTGGAACCTCTTTGCCGTGAACGTCTTCATGGCCGGCACGGGCCTCACGCAGCTCTACCGCAAAGCGACGTGCACGCCAGCGCCACTCGAGCCAAGCGAAGCTGCAGCTGCTAGCGCCGCCTAAACTTGCAGCAGCCACTTGCACGACGCATGACGCATGACGTGCACTGACAAACACACAGACAGACAGCAGTAGCGAAGTCGGTTGTTGTTGCGTCGACCTACGTAACTCGCGCTCTCTTCGTACACACGCGATCGATTGGCTCTCAGTCTCGTCTCGTTTCGTTTCGTCTCGTTTCGTTATTAGTCGCAGCTATGGAGCTCATCGACCATCACGCACTGTCTGCTACTCAGCCGCGGTACTGCGGCCATTGGCCATTGCTACTGTTGCTATTCCCATAGAACTGCTGCTGGTGCATCTGCTGCATCGCAAACGGCGTCATCGGCTGTGTCGGGACGCCACTGCCGTTGGGCGCCATAGGCATTGGCATCATCATGTGACCCGTTGGCGTCTGTTGCTGCATGGACATCATTGGCATTCCCATTGGCATCTGCCCACCCATGTGCTGCTGCTGTGGATGTTGCTGGCCCATCATCGGCATGTGCACGGGCTGCGGCGGCCGCACGAGCTGCTGCTGGTACTGCTGCTGGTACTGCTGCTGCTGCGACATGTTCATACCCAATGGGTTCACCATGTTGGACTGCTGCTGCTGCACCAGACTCGGCGCTACGACGTACCCAGCAGTCGCAGTCGCCCCAAGCGGCTGGTGCTGGTGCTGCTGATACATCGGACTCGGTGCCTGTAGTGGCGATTGAACCTGCTGAACTGCCTGCGGAACCTGCTGAACCTGCTGAACTGCCGCTTGCACTGGTGCTGGGTCGTCAAATGAGATCATGTTGAGCGCTGCAAACGCCTGTGCCTCGCGCGTACGTCGTTCATCCTCTTGCTGCTCACGTGCAAGTTCATCGGCACTGGCTCTAATCGCAGTCTGCATCGCAACGAGCCACGTACTGCGCTCGGTCTCCGAGCCAACGGCCAACAAATGGCCGCCAATGACGCCAGGGACATCGACGCGAAGTCCAAATGTGCCACGTGGGGCATCTGCAAATGTTGCAATTGCGACAATTGTTTCAAACGTCATTGGTACAATCAGTTGCGGCCGTTGGGCATTCACGTGCTCATACAGCAAAAGCGCTTCTGGCCGCAGCAGACCGTACAGCTTGACCCACACGGCGTCGGTCTTGCGCCGGACGATCGGCCCGCGGATCGCGCTCGTCGCCATTGCTGCGACGTCCGCGACGCTACATGCCGCGTACTGCATGCCATTGAGCGCGCGCGCGTCTTTTGTCCGATACAGCGCGTCAGTGCTGGCTGATCCAGTAGCAGTCGTCGACTCGAGATCGACTTGTTCGATCGCCGCTTGGCGTTTGATCCACTCGACTGGCGGCAGCAGTTGGTACGTGCCGCCGTACATACGCGGAGTACTCGCAGAAGCGAGATAGCTGTTTAATTCGCTCAAGTGCGATAACACGCGAATCCGCTGCTGCGTTTGTTCGGCTGCAAGCCGTGCAAGCGCGTGCGTGAGCGTCCGCGTAACTGCTGTGCCGTTGATCACGAGCACGTGGCGCACGCTTTCGGGATACCAGCGCTGGAGGAGCTCAAGTACGTCGGTCACGAGTTTTGTCTCGAGGTTCCGCGCGCTGCAGTTTGCGAGGTCGACGACAAACACGACGCCACTGGCGCTGTGCTCCTCCATCGCCTCGACGGCGAGGTCCATGATATAGATACAAAGACGCCGCGTGTCTTCGAGCGAACTCGAGCCGTCCATGGCGCCCGAGCCTTGGACTTGAGTCACGTCACGCGAGAAGTTCGGCCGAAAGTGCTGGAGCAATAGCAATACGACTGGACAGCCCTGCAGGTCGCTTGCGTCCTCGAGGATGTGCACGTACCCTTTCTTCAGTTCGACCTGGAGTGCTGGGAGCCCAATGTTGAGCGCGTCGTAGTGCAATTGTTTGCGCAGTGCGTGCTTCTCGCGCAGCTGCAGTGCGGCTTTCATCACGTCAAAGCGGTTGCGCCGTAGCGTGCGGTGCAGTTCGGCGTGCGTGAAGACGCCTGGGAGCGCCACAGCGCTCTCGAGCGCATCGATTGCAGTTGGGTTTACGATTGCGTGGGTGTGCACGTCGCCCTGGTCATGGTAGCCACCTGCGTAGTTGCCACCGTGGCCACCGCCATAGCCTGCGCTCATCGTGCAGGTCGGTTGTTCGCTTCGTCGGTTGTCGGTCGTTCGGCAGATGCGCTTTGCGTCTTTTGATGCTGCATGTGGGAAGCTCAACCCACTTCCAATTAAACGAAACTCACGCTCATATGTTTTGTATTTCGTCTCAACTAGAAACATCCGGATTTTCGTCAAAATTAATATTCGAGTCAACAAAATACTTGAATACTGACCGTTTCGACTATTTCATAGGCTAAGACTACATTCTTCCAAGCTTATCAAGACTGCTAAGTACGTCAGCATTTTTACTTCGCCACTCATAATCAGCAGCCTGTGGATCGAGCGCGGATGCGTAGCGATGTACATGTTGCGAGCACCAGTAGCACCTCACACGAAGTCCCGGCTCGTGCTATCTTGCTTTCCGCGACAGCTGCACTTCTCGCCTATCAGACGATGTCACAATCACACTTGCCGCACATTCTATTGGTGCGTCACCACGGTCGCTTGGGTGTCATGAGCGCCAGCGGGTAGCGACCGCCTTGACGGGCGTTCGTGTCGCTGCACGTGAGCACTGCCGTCGGCCCAAAGTCTCTTGTGCGCTCAATCTCCGACAACCCACGGCAGAACGGCGTGTCAAACGCGTGGATCGTCGTCGCGCTCTTGCGCACACTGGACATCCAATTCGGAAACGCCGTGACGCGCGTGCCTTCGATGCTAAGAAAGCCGAGGTCGGTCGTATCGCCCAAACTCGCAGGCAGTGCTGTCAACGGATTGTGCGACAGCGCGAGTGAGACAAACTTGGCTGTGTCGTTGTTGCCTGCAAAGTCTGGGAGCACCTCAATCCGATTCCCAACGAGCGAGAGGTCGTCGACGCGAAGCGCGCGCAGCGTGCTCGGGAACTCGCTGATAAGCGTGTGCTCAACGTACAACAGCGGTATGGGGAACCAGCGCTCGTGCAGGTCGGTTGGGAGTGCTGTGAGGTTCGAGACTGCGATCTCAATGTCGGCGACCGAGTCCGGCAGCGGCTGCAAAACACCGGGTGGGAGCGCAGTCATGTTGACGCGCACAAAGATGATGTACGCGAGCGACGGGTGGTGCTCGCGCGTGATCGACGCGTCGGCGGCCCACTCGACGAGCGTCGAGTTGAAGATGTCGATGCCGAGCAAGTTCCGAAAGCGCCGGATCGACTTGGGGACCGTGAGTGATGGGCAGTGGCTGAACACGAGCGCGACGAGGCTCTCTTCGTGCAAAAAGTCGAGTGCGTCGTCGCGCACGCCCGTCGAGCCGTTGCGGTGGCAGTTGTAGTTGAGGACCGAGCACGCGTACTTGGTTGCAAACCACGGTCGGATTGGCTGTTTGCACGCTGGGACGTGTAAACTTGTCGACTTCTTGGTGGCATGGAGATGGAGCACGAGGATCGCGAGGCCCCAGGTAAAGAGACTGACGTGGGACACGAGCATGCCCCAGCGTCCGAGCCTGTTGCCAGGCGGTGGGAGTGGTAAGGACAAGGTTGGTGACAGTGTCCCGATGGGCGCTACAGTCGGCTGTTTGGTCCAGACAACGGCTGGGGCGACAGCATCGCCGTACTCGTTCTTGTCGCTCGTGTCGCTCCCTGTACTCTTTACGCTCGCGATGCTTGTCTTCGAGTGGATCTGTACTGTTGACGGCACTGACGCGCGCTGCTTCACGAGCAGCGTGATGCTCGTGAGGCAGCTGTAGATACTAATGTGCGGCACGATCTTGAGCAGAAAGTCGACGACCGAGAGCGCAAAGAGCTGCTGGTTCTCCTTGACCATGTTGGCGAACCACAAGTCGTCGTACAGGTCCTCGAGTCGAAAGTTGTACGTCGACAGATCAAAGTTGTGGTAGTACGGCACAAAGATGAGCAGCGGGATCGCGATCGACGCGCTCGCGTCCAACACGAGGTCGACAACGAGGCACAGGAACCGCTCGACTGCTGGGCTGTGGGCA
>JAADWX010000115.1:0-42802 GCA_023336405.1 Globisporangium echinulatum | reverse complement strand
CTTTGATTTTTGCTTTATTTGAGTTGTGATAGCGGAATCAGCTTCGCTTGTGTATTGCCTTCTCGAGGAAAAGTTTAGGTTTCAAAATGCAAACACAACAAAAGTTGCAATTGAAAAAGCGAGTGCGTCTATAGTTATTCATATGACTGTACCAAGATTTGGCATTGATTAGGTAATCCCATAACCTTGAGAGACGAGGTGTTGCTATTATAAATGGCAAGCTTGTCGCCTTTAGCTGAGTTTGCATATCGTTTTCGTTCGGGTCGATTTTATCCGCGCTTTGTACGGCGAAGATCGGACTATCATGTAGTGTGCAGATCAAATACAATATCTCGAGAGAGCTTCACAATAAACGACTTCATACTGAGCCTTGATACGCCACGTCAAGCCATGCACCCTCTAGCTCCTGCCAGCTGATGTCACGTCTCTGATGCTCGCACAATCATAGGTCCAGGAAGCGAGCATGGTGCGCGGGCTGTTCTCTCTTGCGCAGACACATCACAGTTGTGCATGCAATCTGTGATAACGAGTAGCTTTTGCTTGCACGATGTATTGCTGGGCAGTTATTTATTTTGATGACTCCAGTCATGATGCGGCCACGTTGCGCAGCGAATCCTGGAGAGAGGACGCTGCGTGTGGCCGATGATTAGTTCCAAGCAAATGAGCTCCTCAAACTATACAAGAGTTACGAATGACAAGTCTACACAAAGCCACACTGCGTGAGGTGTGTCTGTACGTCGTCGCGCAGGATCGTGCCGGAGCGCATGTTGCACTGGATGCTCTCGTCGAGCGAGACGATGTGGTGGTACCAGTACGACGGCATGTAGAGCACATCGCCAGCTGCGACAACGACTTCCGTCGCTGGACACGCGAGCGCAGACGCTGGTAGTGCCGTCACGTTCGACCAGTCGAGACGGGTGTGACGCGCCGACGCGCCTGCTGTGATGATCCCAAGACACGCGCACGCGCTCGGTGGCGAGAGGATGTACCGCTTCGCGCCGCGCACCATCGCGATCATGTTGAGTGCCGAGTCAAAGTGACCTTCGGTGATGATACCTTCCATGCCGAGACGGCAGCGCATCCCACGCGCGAGTGCGTCCTGCGCGTCGCGGATGAACAGGGCCCCATACGACGCAATACGCGTTGGGTCGAGGAAGTCGAGGTCCTCGAGCACAAATGCGGCGCGCGTCTGAATGTCTAGTGCCTTGAGCATGAGGTAGTAGTACGGATGCTGTTTGGTGTGATTCTCATCTGCTGTTGTATCGACCGATCGCTTGGTGCTCGCGACTGCCTGCAGGAACTGCTCAAACGACCACCAATGGGACGCGTACGTCGGTGGCTCGTCAAGCTGCGCCATTGACTTGGCGTAGTACATAAAGTGGCTGTTGTTCGCGACGTGGACCTTGTAGAGCTCGGTTGGTTGGAGCTTTGCAGTGAGGTACTGCTCGGCAATGGTGCATGTGTAGGTTTGAGACTCGTCAGTTGAGAGTATATAGTAGCGCAGTGCGCGCGAGTCTACAGTGCCGTTGCACGCACCTCGTCGGTCCATCGCGTCGACGCGAGATCGAGTGCAGGGATGCCGTACGCGATGAACGGGACTTCCATCTGGTGGAACACGTGCGCGAGCTCGAGTTCGTACTGCAGGATGGCAAGTCAGGATCAAGCAGCAGGCACACACATACACAGCAGTGCAGGGTCAGGTATGGACGTCAGCTGAGCAGTCGTCGAATCGAGTGGATCTGCATAACATACAGGCTCCTATCGCTCGTTGACGCACCGGGATCGAGACATTGAATCGGCAAATACTCGAGAAGATGTGCTTGGGCTGCGCTGTTGGTTCGTCAGGCGACCAGTTCGTGAGCAGGTCGCCTGTCGGGAAGAGCTGGGGGTAGGCGCGGCAGCCGACAGTCGAGTCCAGGTCACACTGGTAGCGTAATGACGGCAGGTCGCATTGGTGGACATTCGCGGCTCCGTTCGGGTACGTTTGTGGCAGCGGCTTCGATACGGGTCGACCGTCAAGTAGCACTGCAGCGCTGTTGTGTGGATCACTACGGCTGGAACGATGCAGCTGCAAGCCGAGTGTGCGTAGTGCTGCTTGGTGTGAGCTCAGCAGCAAGAGAGCCGCGCAGAGCAGCAGTGCTGCAGTTGCTGCAATACGGTGGCTGCGTGCTCGTAGCACTGCCTTGCGCCAGCACCGCGCCAGGTCGCTAGTGACGCCATTGCTGCGATTGCGACGCTTGCTCCGCGCGTCATGGTCGTCAACGTCGTCAACGTCACGTATCCAGAGCTTGACCATTTTGGTACTGAATGGCTCAGTCTGGGTCTCAATGACACGCACTTGCACTCAAAAGTCAGCAATAGATTCCCATTTTGCATACGATTTGTGTACAAATACAGTATTTGCTTTGTAAAGGTTTCGAGAATGTCGCTTGAAACGTCGGTCGTACGAATAATCCCGACTAAGTGCGACAATGTCGTCTGAACGTGCTCCTCTGTTTTGGTTGGTGCGCTCGCCATTTCCAGCACCAAACGACAGGCAGCAGCACGCATTGACAACCGCCGCCGCTACTACCTGCTCTGCACGCGCGCCGCGAATCACTGCGACTACTAGCTACACAGCCACGACTACCAGTAACTCGCACAGCACGCATTTACCATGTCGCTGCGCAACGTCGTCAAGCGCCGCGAGCACAAGGAGCGCGGGCAGCTCCAGGAGCGCAAGAAGCTCGGACTGCTTGAGAAGCACAAGGACTATGTCAAGCGTGCGCGCGACTACAACAAGAAGCAGGATCGCTTGCGCACGATGCAGGTGAAAGCGTCGTTCCGGAACCCGGACGAGTTCTACTTTCGCATGAACTCGACGCGCACCGAAGATGGCGTGCACGTGTCGGAGAACAACCACAACAAGCAGCTCTCGGCCGACGCGCTCAAGATCCTCAAGACCCAGGACGTCGCGTACATGCACTTGAAGCGATCGGTCGACTTGCGCAAAGCCGAGAAGCTCAACGACGCGCTGCACTTCATCGACGCACCGAAGAACAACAAGCACGTCGTGTTTGTCGACTCGGAAGAGCACGTCGCGCGCTTTGACGTCGCCGAGCACTTTGACACGGTACCGGAGCTTGCGGACCGCGCGTTCAACCGCGTGCGCAAAGACGCGCTCAAGACGCTCGCGCTCCCAGCTGTGAGCAGCGTGAAAGACGTCAAGCGACGCGCAAAAGAACGCGACGGCGTGTACCGCGAACTCAGCGACCGCTTGCAGCGCGCCGAGACGCTCAACCGCATGCGCGCCAAGTTGGATTTGGAGCTCAAGGTGCAGGCAAAGGGCAAGAAGATCAAGGTCAAGGGCGCCGAGGACGGCCAGCCAGCAGTCTACCGCTGGAAGAAGCAGCGTCAGACATGATGAGTGTAGCGTCTCGCATCTGCACGATCATATACGTTTGCCTTTTCCGTTATGATCGGTTGTTGTACAGACACGCGTCCCCTTGCAGGCACAGGCAGCAGTTGCATTGCGTCTGTTGCGACCTGCTGTGCGCCCAACTGCGTGCCTTGCGACCTGCTGCGACCTCGATTGACATGCTGTGCAAAACGACTGAAAACGACTGAAAACGACGCTTTGACCAAAACGGAATGATAGCGTTGCACAGCAGAATGCGCGTCACTACACGATTGCCATTTTGGCGCGCAGGAGCAGCAGCAGCAACTGTTCGTATCCAGATCTGTATACAACTAGCAAATGAATGCGCAATATTCTATTCTTTGCAAATCGAGTGCAAAACAGCTTTCGAATGAGAAAAGCGGGAACGTCAAAGCGGCACCAACACGACAGTGCTGCATCCAGCTGCAACGGCGACGATGGCGACGATGGCGGCGATGGCGACGACTGCTGCTGCACGCACACACGATGCGCTGCAGCCAACACCAACGAATAAAGCAAGCGGTGGCGACGACGACGATGAGTCGCTGCAGCAGATGCGCGTGTTGCGTGACGCCAACGCGCTGCTCGCACAGATCGGCTTTGGCGCGCGCCAGTTCGCGCGCTTCGAGGACCTCGTCGCGAGCGTCTCGTCCATGAGCGTCGCGCTGTACGAGAAGCTGTTCCAGCTGCGTCTCGAGCACATCGTGCGTGTCCCACGCAGCCTCGCCGATTACGAGGCAAACGCGCAGCTTGTCGTTGACGCACTTGCTGACGCGCTGCTCGAGCACAGCAGCAGTGCAGACGCACTCACAGGCGCAGCACTGTGTGCAGGCGACACGCACAGCATTGCGCGCGTCGTGCGTATGTTTGAGCAAGTGCTCGACATCCTCGAGGAAGCGAGCGCTACTCGCGATGAGCGCACGCAGGTCGTCGACGCAAGTGACGCGTACACTGCGGCGACAAAGCGTCGGGCCACGA
The DNA here is from genome assembly GCA_023336405.1 of Globisporangium echinulatum. NCBI lineage: Eukaryota > Oomycota > Peronosporomycetes > Pythiales > Pythiaceae > Globisporangium > Globisporangium echinulatum. The sequence goes on along the minus strand of JAADWX010000115.1, from coordinate 38,406 downwards.
AGACCAAGGCTGCCGCGACTCGGACAGCAGCTGTGCGTACACGCCACCAGCGTCCGAGTGTTGAGCGTAGCGACAGCGACAGCAGCGATAGCGGCGACAGCGACAGTAGTCGCATCGATCGACCGCCTCGTGGGCTGCTGCGGGAGCGCGAACTCCCACGTCGCACGGAGCAAACGCTCAGCGCTGCCAACTTGTACGAGACAAGCGACGCGAGCATCACGCGCAGTCGTGGCGGCGCACTCGCACCACGCAGCAGCCGCGCAGCGCCAGTCGACAACAGCAACGACGCCGCGCACGCGCTCAGCAACAGCGACGTGGCGGCAAAGAAGCGCTCGCGGCGGCTCTCGGCGTCGCCGATCGAGTCACCGGAAGCGCCTGCAGTGCACCCTGCAGAGATAGTAGCAGCATCTGCGCGCCACCGCCGCCCCGAGAGCAAGAAGCTGCGCGCCAAGACGCATCGCAATGGCACTACAGCACAGACAGACGCGACTGCAGCTGCAACCACCAGCAGCAGTAAGAGCAAGCGCCGCGTGCGTGCGAGTGACCCGACGCTGCTCGCGACGCAGCGCTACGGCCGCTTCGTGCCGGTCGCAACAACGCAGTCGACGCGTCGAGCCAGCCGTCGCAGTGCGAGAACGAGCGAACGCGACGACGAACATGCAGCAATTGCTACAACATCAGTCGGCACCAAACGTCTTGACGCTGACGCTCTCGACAAAGATGATGGTGCTGCTGCCGATGCTGAACTTGAGACGCCCATGTACTTTGGCGGCGTGTCGTCGGTCTCGAACGGCAGTCGGAGCGACGGCAGCGTCCACTTTCTCGAGGACGACGACACGGACTCGCGTGACTTTTCGACGAGTCGCGTCGGTGTCGATTTGCAGAACGTCCCGCCACTGAACGCGCGGTCGCCATCGAACGCTTACGATGACACCAAGAACGACAACGGCGATGACGATGACAAACTCGCTCGCGGACGTCAGACGCAGCAGCAAAGCCACAGTCGCAGTCGCAGTCGCAGTCGCACAGCTGCGACTCGCGGCGCGCAAGCAAGTGGTGACATGGTAACGAAGAGCAGGAACCAGGAGGACAGCGAGTCGAATGGTCCCGACCGAGACGATGACGGCGCCCGTGGCGGCGATGCGACTACGAGTAGCGACCCAGCGACGCGACAAGCGCTGCTGCCGCGTGCACTGCGCGACTCTGCGTCCAAGTCCGGAGTGGATGGGCGTGCGAGTGAACCGGCACCAACTGCAGCCGCGCCGCTGTACCCGCTGCTGCCAAAGGGCGGTGCTGCGACGTCCAAAGCCGCGGCCGAGTTCCAGCGCTACAAGCTCTTCCTAAAAGACCATCTCCAGGACCTGCGGCAGGTGCGTCGGCAACGCGCTGCATACACGTGGCCGTTGCGTACGCTCACTGAGTACTCACGCTCACTCACTCGCTCGTGTCTACTACTACAGCGCGAGTTCTGCCAGCGCCAGCACATGGAGCGCGCGTACAAAAACGGCGAGCACACAGCAAACGTCGAGCGGGTGAGTACGCATGTCGAGCGCTGCCGTAGTGTCTGTATGAGGCAATTGCTCACTGCGCGTCCTTGTACTCTTGCAATCAGATCCGCGCGCGACGGTTCCAGCAGGACGTACGGCTCCAGCGCATCGCGATTGGCCTCGAGACGCGCAACGAAGAAGAGACGCGGCTGCGCCAGACGCTCGCGCACATCCTCGCGCTCGAGAAAGCCAAGCTGCGCGACGAGCACCGCGCCACGGCATCGGCGCTCCAGCAGATCCAACACGCACACGCACAGCGCGAGAGTGCACTCGAGACCTTGTACGTCGCGACCGACAGTGTCGATATATGTCAATGTATCGTGACGACTATCCAACACTGCTGTGGTGCTCACACCGCTGCTCTCTGTGTGTCTGTATGTGTGTTGTTATCGCATCCTCTCAGTTACGCGAACCAGATCAAACTCGTGAAGGAGCAGACGCACCGCGAAGTGCAGGAGCGCGAGCTCGTCGAGAAAGCGCATCGCCTCGCGTCCGAGCAGATGCTGCGCGAGATGCGGCGCGAGCGCGAGCAGCAAGTCGCTGCGCTCTTGCGCGAACAGCAGCACCTCGAGGAGGCGCGGCGGTTCCGCTCCGCGAGTCAGCTCGCACGCACGCTCGAGCACGGCGACAGCACACGTGCCCGCACAACGCACTCGCGCACCGACGCGTTCTACACGGCTGCGATGCGCGCGCGCGAGCTCCACGCAAACAGCAGTGGCGCTCGCGTAGCAGTCGCAGGTCGTGCAAAGACGGCACCAAAGACAAAGACAAAGCAAAAGACTGCGGCCGCTTACAGCTCTGTACGACCAGCGCCTGTGCTGCGCCGACGTGTCAAGTGACGTCGCGCTTTGCACTCGAGACGGACAGTCTGTTAGTCAAGACCGACTGACTCGCACACGCGCTGGTAAACACGCATGTTCATATTATACACCAGTGCGTCTGTTTGTATGCGAGTGTGTGTGGTCTTCGCTTTGTCGTCCACCACGTGCGCTAGAGCATGAACCGGCGCGAGCGCGCGAGCAAATCGGACGCGTGGATGACGCCAAGGAGCTTCCCGCGCGCAGTCACAAACAGCTCGGGCGCTTTGTGCACCGAAATGAGCAAAATCACTTGGCTCGCAAACGCGTCGCGATGGACGTGGAACTTGCCGGCGTCGAGGTTCAGCAGCTCGAGACGCACGAGGTCGACCGGCGCAGCATCGCGTGAGTCAGCACACGTAAGTGCGGTAGCCTGCGCGTGCGAGAGCCCTGCGAGTGCGAGCTCGTTCGTCATTGCGATGTGGCGCGTCGCTGCTGCATCACTCGCGCCAGCAACAATGTCGTCCGTGCTGCTCGTGTCGATGCTACTGCGCTTGGCTGCAAGCGCTGGGTCGCGGGTCGCGCTTCTGGCGCTGCTGCTGCTCGCACTACTGAGACTTCGCTCCCAGAGCTCGACGACGCACTCGAGCTCTTCGCGGTCGGCCGCGCCGAGGTACACCATCGTATGCGCGTCGTCGACGACTGGGAACAGCGTAATGTCCTTGGGCGTTGTAACCAGCAAGTGTTGGAGCGACGCGAGCGTCTGGTGGCGCAGCAGCCAGTACGTTGGCTTGCCGCGCATGAGGTCGCTCGCAGCGAGACCGTACGACCGCTGCTTCGTGAGGTCGGGCCACTGCGGCAGGTTCTTCTCGCGGCTTATTGTGTCGTAGAGGTCGAGCGAGAAGAACGCCGCGACTGCGCGGCCGACGAGCACCGAGAGCAGTACAGGCACCATGTAGCTCAGCTGGCTCGTGAGCTCAAACACGATGACCGCGATGCTGATCGTGCCCGTGACGCCGGCTGTGAGCGACGCAGCACCGACGACGGCATAGCCGCCTGCGAGTTCATGACCGCCGCCAAAGAACACAATCATCTCGCCAAAGAGCCGCCCGATCGCGGCGCCGACTGCAAACACGGGCGTAACGATGCCACTCGGGACCATCACGGTCGCGCTGATCGCAGTCGAGAAGAACCGCACACAGATGTACGCAAAGAGGTTGAGCGCGAGCGACGGTGACGTCCAGAGCTGCCCAAAGTCCTGCTCTGTTCACACAAAGAGAGTGCAGCACATACAAATAGCAAGTATAAGCCATGTGCGATCAGCTGACGAGCCCGTCTAACGCACTGCTATCTAGACGTACCGAGGTGCGTCGTGTCGGCACTCGTGAGGTTCCCCGTCGAGAACATGTCGTCGATGAGCTGGCGCTGCGAGAGCTGCATGAAGTGACCAACGGGGAACTCGACGAGCGCAAAGACGAGCGCAACGATCGCTGCGTACACAAACGGCTCGTACGCGCGCGCGACCGGCCAGCGAGCAAACACGTGCGCCTCCATCAGTTGTGCCTTGAGCGCAACGATCATTCGGTACGTCTTGACAAAGAGCGCGCCGAGCACGCCGCAGAGTGCTGCAAGCAGGAGAAACAGCGAGATCTCGTGCGACTTGTACGGCAGGACCTCAAAGTCGGTCGTGAAGAGCGACACGGTCGTGCCCGTGACGACGCTGTTGAGCGTCCGGAACACGACGACGGCGACGACCTGCAATGCATGTGTCCAGAGCGGAAGTGGTGTATTAGATCACACAGTAACAGCGCACTTGTACGAAGGCGTGTCCGTATAACCGAACGCACCGACGAGAAGAACGCGCGCCAGTAGTTGCTCGTGACGTAGTACGTCGTTGTGACTTCGATGCTGAAGAGCACGCCACCGATCGGCGTCCCGAACGTCGCGGTCACGCCGACTGCACATGCTGCAGCAAGGACGTGGTGCGTCAGGTCCTGCGACCGACGGATCTGCGCAAAGAGCGGCACGCGCAGCAGTTGGTGCGCAATGACGCAGCTCAAGTGCACGAACGGGCCCTCTTTGCCGATCGAGAGGCCGCTCCCGAGCGCAAAGATGAGGCCCAAGCTCTTGGCCACGAGCGTGCGCTTCGAGAGGTAGTTGGGGAACGGGAAGCCGCCGAGGATGCTCCGCATCTCGGGGATGCCCGAGCCCGCGGCGCTCGGACTTACGACGAACGTGCACGCGACGCCGACAACGAGGATGAAGACGCGGTACGTCGTGTACAGCGCGTAGTCGAGCAGCCACGAGCCACCGAGAGCGACAAAGTCATTGCGCAAGCGCTGAACGAGCAAGACGCACCAGTCGACGCTCCACGCGACCGTTGACGCGAGCACGCCGAGCAGCAGGAGGAAGACCCACGTGCTCTCGAGCAGCGACACGGTCAGTTCGGTCATGTGCTCCTTGTCTAGCAAGAGAGACGATGACGGTGACGCACGCGCATCGTTAGACGCTGTGTCGTCTAGGACGTCAAGCCCCAGCACCGCATCAAACGCATCGCTACCGCTGCTACCATCGTCCTGCTCATTCAGCAGCAGCAACGAGCGATAGCGATACGGCAAGTGGGTCCCACCTGAATGTTTGCGGCGCGACGGGTCGTTCACGTCGAAGAAGCCCGGCTGCGAGCTTGCGGACAGGCATCGCCGCACACAGCCAAACATGTGCGTCCAGATCGGCGCGTCGCCAGTCGTGGCGCTGCTGCCAATACCGTCACTAGCGCTGCCACTGCTCGTCCATGTTGCATCACGGCGAAACGCGATCGCGTCGCTCTCGTCGTCGCTCAGGACGCGGATCCGAGGCAGTGGGTCATGTGTGACACGACCTGTTGCTGCAAACGCTGGCGACGACGTCGAGACGTCGCCTGAACTTGCGCTTGTGGCGTTGTCATGGTCGCCAGAGTGCGAGCGGCTACGAATGTTGCGCGATGACATGTGATCATCGGTCACGCTCATTTTCGATGTTGCTGTAAGCGAGCTCCGTTTCGTGAGCTGCACGCCGTCGTCCGCACTGTTGCTACTCGCACGTAGCTCCATGGCGGCTTTTGCTGTTGCTGCTGTGGTGTTTTACGTCAGCTGCCTGCCTCAGACAATAACGTTCCTTGTATGGTATCGAGTTACACTAACGAATTTCGAAGCTATGCGAGTGCTGAGGTCCTGTGATCTTGCATGGCCTCTCATAATCGATAGAAAGGTACACCTTTCATGTATCTGATGTGACGAGATAATAAAGTAATCATTTAACCAAATTTAATAATTACTATGCTAAATGTTATTTCTAAATAGCTAAACTCCGCGGATAAATATAAATTTCTCGAAATGGTAAGTAATTGTCGTGCAAAACCATCTTACACAAATAAATATGTGAGCAGAAATATATATTAAGTCAAACGCGACTTGAACTGTTTTATGTCGTGTGAATTACGTGCTACAATCAGTTGCAGTACAAGGACCGCATTGTTGGGACGCATCTGCACGGCGCTGTAATCCTAAGAAAGAGCTCGAGAAGCAACATCATCATCGACAGCAATAAAATATCTACATCAAGCTCATTAAATATCAAATTTGTTACATTAGAATCAACTTGGTTGACGGCACCCACCCCAAGCACAATTTGCATGTCCAGATGCTTTTTTGGTATTGTAGGCAAAGCACGAACGACGAATTGACTCGCGATGCACGTATTTCAGCAACACAGTACGATTTATATTCGTATATATCTGACGGCGTGAATACATCAGCTGCTCATCTGATGGAGATGCTACATCAACAATCGCGCATTTCAGATGCGACCTCATGTCGATTTTGTGGTTACGCGCACAGTTGGTTGCGATGAATATATGTTTATTTGTGTCCCAAGCAAATTACTAACTGTATCGGTCGTTTACATGAATCTTTTAGAAATTTATCATTTGACGATTATCATAGAATCATAAGATATCGATATACGGGTTCAGTATGACTTATGGTTTATGCCCCGAGTCATTACTGATCTGCATTGTAGAAGACTTCAGCATTCGCTCGCACGCGACTAAATCCACTGTAGCGCTGCCGAACGCAGTCGTATTTGCTGCGACGCTGTCGTACAAGTTTTGTGACGTGCGCGCTACGTAGCACTGACGACCCGAATGCGAGCATGCAGCGAGTCGTGCTTTGTCGCCATGCTTATCGTGCTCGAATGTGCTGACAAGAGTGTCAAGTTTATCTCGACGACACGTGTAACAATAGCTGGGGTCCTTTTTGTTATCATATATATAGTATGAGAGTGTTGTGATCACCGTGATTACGCTAGCTAGTAGGGTTAATTCACTCCCCTGACGTACGTCACTATTGTATGTTAAATCGTAATAAAGTACAAAGTCCTCAGAGTCGAAAAAACCGAGTTAAGCAAAGGTTGTCCAGCGTGCCCCAATTTTCCACGTCTTATTCGTGATTTCACGTGCAAGCCCGCCACGAATCGAAGCCTCATGACAACACAAGCGCACGAAGCTGTGACGGGCGATTTGCTTGTGCCGGAAGTGTGGCGCACTGCAATAGCAATATTTTCCACTCCAGCAAACTAGCGTCAGCTACTGTGGTAGCGGTCCGAGGTGCTCATAAAATTGCTTGGCCACTTGAAATCAATAAAATAATATATTGATTGCTTAAAATGAAATATAACTGTTGAATGTTGCAAACCCATCGATACAAAAATCGTCATTATTGTGATCGGTGTGATTTGTGGCAATGGGTAATCAGGATGTGAGCGATTTCGCAGTCGTGCTTTCGGCGTTGGGTTATACGATTTGATAATAAATGAGGCGTCTGAGCAATCACGATCAAATTCGAACATGGTCGCGCTTTCAACCCAGCATACACGATACAGCTGCAAATGCTCCACTGGCAGACCCCACAAACGATCATGAGCGATCAAGAGCACACTGACGTCGACGGTGCCGTAAGCACACTTCCACCCGACGACTCCACTGCGAACGCAACACCGCCCGACAACTTTGCTGCACGAGTACTCGCTCTGCTCCGTGCCTGTCGTAGTGGCGATGTCGAATGCGTGCGGGCGCTGCTCGAGCGTGACAGGAACGCTCGTGACAACGACGAGTCTGCCGCAGCCGAGGGATCGCTCGTCAATGCGAGCAACACTACGCATGTTACGCCACTAGCGACCGCATCAGCAAAGGGACGCGAAGCAGTCGTGCGCGTGCTGATCAGTGCTGGCGCGGAGGTCAACGCGAAAAGCGGCAACAAGAACACGGCGCTCTACTACGCATCCAAGTGGGGTCATCTCGGCGTTACGCGCGCATTGCTCGAGAGTAGCGCGGACGTGAACGTATTGACCTCTCGTGGCAGGACCCCGCTGCGCGCAGCGTCAAGATGGGGTCACGTGGCGGTTGTGCGTCTGCTACTTGAGAACGGCGCGAATGAAGACGACGTCCAACATGCCAAGAACTCACCACTACTCGCCGCGTCGATGTATGGACATATCGACGTCGTGCGCCTGCTGCTTGACGCTGGAGCGTCAGTCCAGAAGGTGTATCCCTATGGCTCGTCGGTGCTTCACATATCATGCGCGTACGGACAGCTTGACGTCGTGCGGCTGTTGCTCGAACGCAACGCTGATGTTACATTGAGCGTGCATGGTACCACGCCAGTTCATGATGCATGCAAAGGCGGCCGGCTCCACGTCGTAAAGTACCTGTTCAGTCAGTATCCGAATGACGTCACGGAGTACATCAAGGACGGGACGTTGCTGAGAGCGGCTGTGCAAAGCAGACATCTCAACGTCGCACAGTTCTTGTTCGAGCACGGCGCAGAGGTCGACACAGCAGCTACCGACGGCTCGACTTCGTTGTTCGTGGCATTGAGGTGTGGGCGCAGGGCTGCAGTGCGGCTTTTGCTGGAGCGTGGTGCAAGTGTCGACAGAGCATCCAACAACGGCTGGACTCCGTTGCTCGTGGCGTCACGGCGTGGGCGCTGTTCTTTTGTACAACTCTTGCTGGAGCATGGCGCAAGTGTCAACACAGCAGTCAACGACGGCTCGACTCCGTTGTTCGTGGCGTCGCGGCGTGGGCGATTTGCGGTCGTGCAGCTCTTGCTGGAGCATGGTGCAAGTGTCGACAGAGCATCCAACAACGGCTGGACTCCGTTGCTCGTAGCGTGCAAGAAGTCACAGTCTTTCGCCACTATCGCACATACTGTCGAGATGGCAGATGGGAGCCACCGCACGGTTAGACGATTGAGCGACGAAGGCGCGCATACCCAACTCAGGAACAACTACGCGAACATTGTGCGCGCGCTCATCGTCGAGGGCGGGGCCGACGTTGACCAAGCGAGTGAAGATGGCAAGTCCGCGCTCTACCACGCGTGTGACCAGAAAGCCCATTCCTGGGTGGATACGTCAACTCGCGTAGCGACTGTACACCACTTGCTCAAGCATCACGCAGATCCCGACAAGGCGACGAACGACGGATCGACACCGTTGCACGCAGCTGCGCGGGGTGGATCAGTCGACTTTGTACACAAGCTGCTGGATGCGGGTGCGTCACTCAATGTTGTCAGTGACGCCGCAGAGACGCCGTGGATGATTGCCAAGAGGGTTCGCAACGCGGATGTAGCGCAAGCACTCCTCGCCGCTGGTGCTTGCACCACAGTAGCGAGTGACGAGAGTGCTGTGTAGAGGTGTCGAGGGAGACTCGATGGCTGCGTCGTGTCGATGTACACCATCAGCAGGAAAGAACGTCTTGCAGTACCAGTTCTCTCTATCTTGCTACTCGCCATGATATCACTCAGTGCATCGCCAAATTCGTTCGCTAGCAGCAGCTCTCGATGTAATCAGACGCATTGATCCGACGTTGTGTCTACAGATACTGAAGTACGACGTCGTCGCTTTGATCGCATACATGTACGCGGCGACCCGTTGCCCTCGATGTCCAAATAGGCAAGAGTTCTGGATCTGTACATCGTCGCTAAAAAGACACAGTCGAAAGCGAACTCGACACGGCGCCGCATGACGTGATTTACCGTGTGAGCAGCTCCATGGCCGCTGCTGCTACTTTTGCTGCAGTCGAGGAGACTGTAAGTGTGTGGAGTTTTCATCAGCTGCTCTGCCTGAGGCAGAAACATCGCTTGGATGGTATCAACATCGACAGGCTGCTCGAACTGGATGCAGCAGCCTCTCCTTTTGAATAGCATCATGCAAACTCGTCAAGAGCATAGATTGAAGCCGGCTCGATCTGACCACCCATAATGATGGTTGCCGCTCTAGATCGCGCCACGGCATCAAGCACAGGCATGATGCGTGTGTTTTGGGTGTAGATCGTCGTCGCAGGTGTTGTCGTCGCGTTGGCGATTAAGGCCCGTCGCGAACTGCATGTGCTGGTGACAACGACTCACTCTTGAGACTGAACGTTGTGACCGCAGCGACATCTGTCTACAACGACGACCACTTCGAGTGTCTGTCTTTTCGCTGTCTTTTAGCGTCTCTAAATGCAGTCAGTCGCAGCTTTGGAGCTCGTCGCTTGCTTGTCAAGTCGACGGGGAAAGAGATCGGCCGATCCTTTTCGTATCGTGGGCAAATGCAATGTGATGCATCTCCAAAAGCGCAGCCACTCGAGCAAAACGAGTTCTTCTGCTTGCTCGATTCAGTAGCCGTGTCGTTTTGAGTCAAGCCCTGTTGCGAGCAAGCAACAACAGTTGCAGCTCGGTGCATTTTCGCATATTGCGATCCTCGTCTCGCGACAACTGACAACTGCGGCCTTTGTTGCTGACCTGAGTGTTGCGCCAACCAACGAAAGAGCGAGTCAGCACAGAAGAGCCAGCGACTCAGGGCGATTTGCTGCCACTGCACCTAGCAGTTCTGTGGATGGCGCAGCACTCGCAGCGACGCGTTCGAGGCAGACGGTCGGACAGCGCATTCCTTCCGCTTGCACTTCTCACGCGCGCTCTTCCATCCTCGCGCGCTCTGCCATTGTGTGTGGATTTGCTACACTGTGCGACTGGGCAAGGAACAGGACAACTGGCTGACTAGCGATCGGCTCACACAGCTGAAAAGCAGCAGCTACGCGAGGTAGAAGAAGAACAAGAAGAAGGAAGAAGTTGAGTGAGGTGACAGTGGAGCTGGTCACGAACACGCACGCATCCAAGCAGGAGGCAAAAGATCGCACGCCACTGCACCAAGTGATTCAGGCACGTACGCACGCACGCACACGCACGTGCGACCCGCACTGCCTGAAACGATGAGCTCAGCGCAACGAGAGCACTGGGCCATCACGCTGCGCGCTTCGACGACATCGCTGCCGTCGCCCGCCGACATCGCTGCTGCGATGGACACGAACAGTGCGAACACGAGCCCGAAGAGATGTGGGACTGCAGCTGTCACGCCGACACATCGCGACCCGACACAGCGCTCGACGAGCACGCGCCACACTGCCGTCCCTGCAGCAATAGACACTGTGCCCACTGCATCGCAACAACTGCTCGACCTAGATGTGCGTACAACTCGTGCCGCGTCTCACGAATCGACCCACCGAACCGATGCTACGCAGTCGTGGTCACGTCCGTTTGCACGCAGGGGCAACAATCAAACACACCCAACTGCGATCGTGACTACGGCCACAACGCTCCACGCGTCGAGCAATGCACGCGCGTTCCCACCAGCGCCATCGCCAGCACCGACGACCAGCGACGTGAAGACGATACCGCCACACGACGAACTCGCAAAGCTGCGCGAGGACAACGCGCTGCTCATCAAGAGCCTTGAGGACGAAAAGATGAGGCGCATCGTCGACCAGAAAGTCATGCAGGACGTACGTACCCGCTCGTTCATAGAGCCACGGAGAGAGAGCCAGTGCAAGTTTGGATGCAATGACTGGCTGCTATTGCTGCTGACTCACGTGCTGTTCTGCATGTAAATCTGTGACGTGTGTTGTGACGCTTCATCGAGCAGAAGATCGGCGAGCTCCAGCGCGTCATCCGACGCGAGTTCCCCGAGCAGCAAAAGGCGCAGGAGCGGCGCGTCGTGCAGATGCGGTCGCCAAGCGCAACGCGCGCCAAGGTGCGCGCAACCAACTCAAAGCACAGCAGTGCGACGCCGCGGCTCGGACTCGGTCGTCGGTCGAGTCGGTCCGGCGACGAGCTTGTGCTTGCGCTCTCACGCAAGTCGAGCAAGTCAAGTGATGAGTTTGCGCGTGCCCTCTCGCGCAAGTCGAGCGACGTCGGCGTGCCGTCCGAGTGCGAAGAGAAGAGCAGCCGAGGCGACAACCAGCACCAACACCCGACGCCAAGCGACGACGACGGCGAGTGTGCACACTCGTCGGCACCATCGCCAAGCGCGCTCACTGCAGCGCTGCTTGCAGCCACGACGAAAGAGGAGCCGAAGCTGACGGAGGCGCGCATGAAGCGGCATCTCACAAAGCTGCGCGCGCGCATGCAGGCGATGGTCCTAGAAGCACAAGCCCAGGCCACGTACGTCTATGTGTCCGTCTCCACTTGTGCGTGTCTGTGTGAGTATGCATGCACTTGGACTGACAGGCGACTGCGTCCTGCTGTGCAGTCAGCTCCGTGTGCAGCTCGAGAGTGAGCGACGCGCGTTCGAGCGCAAGGAGCGGCAGTTGCGCGTCGAGTCGAGCACCAAGATCTGCGCGCTCGAGGTACGTACTGCACGCGTTGCGATTGCAAGCAACGTGGTGGGACGCAGCAACACTTACAGTTGGATGGATCGTGTCTTGTGTCTCATACAGGACCGATACGCAACGTCAAAGACACGGCTGAACAAAACGGTCGCGCTGCTGTCGTCGCGCGTGCGTGAGTTGCAAGCTGAGAACAACGTGCTCGTTGAGCAACTCGAGGCGAAAGACGCGCGCATTCAGCACTTGGAGCTCGCAGTTGGCGGCAAACGCATCGTCGAGACTGCAATTGCGCTGCAACAACAACAACAACAACAATTGCAGCAACAGCAACATCAAGAACAGCATGCAAGATCGCCACGTCATGCCATGTGAGCGATCAGACGGTGTTTCTCTGCGAATCCCATTCCAAGACGCCCATCATCGCGTCACGACCACCAACTACCAACTACACTGTTTACACTAGAGACGAAGTACGACACCTGAACTAAACAAACTGAACGAACTGAACGAACTGAACAAACTGAATGAATACACTTGAAATGCACTGGGACTCGACAGTTGTGTCGCAATTGCGTACGTACATAGTGCAGTCGGCCGAGTGGTGGAGACGACTAAAGGCAGCAAACTAAAATGAACAGACAAGCAAAGCGCACGCGCGCTCATGTGGTAAAGGCTCAAGACGCGGTTGTATTACGACGCTGCGCTGTACTTGACGCGAATGTCCTCTTCGCTCATGAGGCCCGTGCTGACCGAGTGGATGTTGCCCGTGAAGACGCGGCGCTCCCACGCAGCCGTGTCAAAGTAGAGAAACTGCGGACCGAGCGCTGCGCCGCTGCCGATGCTGCCAGCCGACGCACCAGACACGGAGGCGCTACCGATCGACCCGACGCTTGCGCCAATGCTGCCCGAGCCTGGCGACGCGCTTGACGTCGCACCGAGCGTTGCCGGGTTGCTGTTGCTCGTTGCTGCGAGCAGTGCCGTGTCGGCTGGCGTTGCGCGCTTGAGCCAGATCTTGAGCTCGCCGTGGTAGCGCCAGTCGCGGCCGTAGAGCTCCTGCGCCGCGTAGGCCTGGAGCACGTCCTTTGGCATCGAGTAGAAGATGTAGAACAGCGTCTCTATGTGGAATTTCGACAAGTGCGTCGTCTTGAGCACCGGCGGTTGGTTGTAATAGCAGAGCGGCAATGCAAACTGCGGCTCCTTCGTCCGCGCGCCTTCGGACCAGGGCGACGCAAACGTCGGATGCAGCGGTCTGGTTGGCCACGTATACACATAACAACTGTCAGGTCCTGGAGATAGAGTAAAGCTAGCCATACACATACACATACATACAAATAAGCGACGTACTCGGCCGAGTTCAGGTTCAGTCCAAGCGACGTGAGGTCGCAGCCCATTGCAAGGCTCTTCTTTGCGTCGTTGCTCGGCCGAATGACCGTGTGCAGCATGCCGAGGAGCCCGAACTTGTTGTTCGGATCGAGTTGCCCGTTGCTCGGTGCTGCGACTGGCGGCGGCGGCGGCGGTCGCGCCGAGTGGAACTGCCCAAACGCGCCACCCGAGAGACTCACGCTGTTGCTGCCAGCTGCCGACGCGCTACTGCCTGATGACGACGCGAGGCCAACAATGCCGCCACCCGATCGGCTCCCAATCGACGTGTTGTTGCCAGTCTGCGGCCCCGACCGCTGTGGCGCCATGCCGTCCGACGCCGACGACGTGAAGCTCGAGTGCCGCTTCAGCTCGTGCTCCTGGATCGCGCTCTTGTCGCCCGAGCTCGGACCGAACGTCGACAGTGCTGGAAAGTCCTCCTTTTGGATCACAAACTCCGATGGCGGTGCACGCGACCGCGCGTCGCTGTCTGCGTCGAGGTTCAGCGAGTTCATTCTGTGTCGTGCACGGCCAATCACGGTCAGTCAATTGCTGCTGCCGCCACCTCTGACTATCCAAGAAAACGGCGTTGGCAGCACACAGTCGCACCTCGAGCCGAGTGCTGGGAACTCCGACATGTCGGGCGTCTTGTTCTCGACTTGCGCGTGCAGCGGTCGTCCTGCGATGAGCAGCCCATGCGTGTATACGTGACGTTGTCTCAGTCGTTACGAGCCAGCTGGCATGGCACAAACACGCACACACGGACGTACCTTTCATCACAGCGTCCAAGTGGCCGCTCGAGTTCATGCGGTGCAGCTCGTGCGCGACTGGCAGGCCACCGCCGAGTGCACTGCGACCGACTGACGCATTCAGGAACTGCTTACACACACAGACACATCCATGCAGTCGATTCGTGAGCTGTTGACTGATGGGGCTGCTATTGATGTGTGCGAGCGTACAGCCAGCCATGCGCTACTGCTGCAGCCGTACCGAGTTGGAGTTCGCCATCATGCCAGCGCTGTTGAAACCGGCAAAGACGCCGTGCTGTTGGCCTAGTACGCCGTCTTTCGAGATGGCAACGCACATACATACACACATTGACAAAGCGTCAGCGTACGCAGTGCAGCACTGAAGCGGTCATAGCAGCAGCACTATAGCAACCGCGCGCATGTACACACACCGGAGCCGTCGCTGTCGAGCGCATTCGCGAGACTGCTCCCCATTGCGTGGAACGCTGAGAGACCGCCCATGTGGCTCGCGCCAGGCGGAGCGGGGCCGCCACTTGCGCTGAGACTCTTGCCCGAGAACTCGTCGCGGTGGTAGTAGTATTGACTCGCATCAAAGTCCTGAAGATTGCAGCGCACATGCAGGATGGGATCGCATCCAGAACGACGCGATGCACTCAGTTAACCATGTCGTACACACAAACGCATACATCCCATCACACGTATCGTGTTCGCAATGCACTCGCTACCGCACCTTGTCCTCTGCGGTCTGGATGTTGTCCTTAAAGTAGGCAAACTTGTCCTTTGACGGATCGATCATTGCGTCCTGTCCCCCTACGTTCGTTCTGCTGCTGCGTGTTCTTCGTGACGAGACACGATCGAGCGTGTGCGATATTGCGGCGCAGACTACGAGTTAAGCAATTCGCGTATAGGTGGTTGCAATGCTTTCCCCCTTTGCTTTGTGTGTACGAGAGCGGATATGCGGCGACTCGCTCACGATGCAGTGTTGTGCGGTGCGTAGAGCGCAAGGTGGTCTCGAGCGCAAGGTTGCGTGGATGACCTGTTGAGCGCGTTCGGTTTTGCTTTCGCACTGGCAAGGAGAGATATGATGTACACTGTCACACTGCGATTAGGTACGATATATCTGCTTTCTGTCATGATGAGATTAAATAGTATACTTCGTATGTATTTTACTTTACTACAGACAGCGCAGTTTATGAAATCAAATAACTAACATTCAGCTTCATCTGAACGCTGTCAACAATGTTATCCTGAATTTATTTAGCAGCACATCTGAGTCAGAGCATTGAAGCGGTACAATGATGCAACTCAGATGAGCACGACATACTCGAGATACGGCACTGCAAGCACCGACACGAAGAGGTACGCAGCGATGCCAAGGAAGATCGAGATCGGTAGCGCCGGCAGTGCGTCAAAGCGTCCAAGCAAGTACATCGTGACCGCCAGTCCCTGTTCGCAAACAACAATCACAACACTCGCTGTTAGTTGTCATCGCAGACAAATCGTCCAGTGAATGACCAAGATGCAGACGCTCGCACATGTCATCGCAGCATTGCGACGTACAACGAGGATGCAGAGGAAGCACGGCGCAAACACCGCCATGCCGTGCATCGCCGCGCGCGCAGCAAGTACGCTGTAAAAAATGAAGTCGCCGAGGCCGAGCTTGATCGTTTTGTCATTGTCGTCATCGTCATACTCGCTGTTGTTGTCGTTGTCATCTCGATCGCGACACTTCTTGCGCTCGCTCATGGCTTCAGCTGCTGGATCTGTGATGCGAGTCGTTGATTCGCCCTGCACCACGTGGGTCTCTGTTGCGTCTCGTGGATGTCTCGTGTTCTCGTCCTCGTTGGCTGTCGGCTTTGTAGTCGCATCAATGTGGGCGTCGACAATGTCTGCTTGGAAGATCAGTCCTGGCAGCGGCGTGCCCTTCTCGTGGACGAGGTCGACGAGCCACCGTAGCGGTCCGACCGGCGCCATCACGGCAAAGAGGTCCCAGAACCCGAGCAGTAGTAGCAGCATCCACACGCTCCACTGCATCGACACAGCACCGGCCATACAAACACGCAGTCAGCGCTGTGAGTTCATGGCACAGTGTAGCTGTAGAGCTTCCAGAGCCCTACACGACGCACCTCGGGTAGCTGCGAGAGCTGCCACGCGACGATCACGCTCGAGGCGACGAGGTACGCTTGCTCCAATACCACAGGAATGCCCTTTTGGTAAAAGATGCTGAGCACGCCGACGACTGCAAAGTTGTACATGACGAACACGAGCGCTGGCACGTCGACGATCCAGTGCCACTCGGTGCAGAGCACGATCGTCACGATCTTTGAGCCTGCAAGTCCAAGCAGCGTCGCCGAGTAGAAGATGCAGTACGCAGCAAAGAACCGCATGCAGTCAAACTTGTAGAGCAACACGACGCCAAACGTGAGGCACGCGATGAAGCCGATCACAAGGAGCGCGTTGCAGAATGCGAGCACCGACTTGTGCTCGATCGAGTCGCTCGACGCGTCAATGTCTTGGTAGTACATGTACGTGCTGTCGCGTGCACGTATGTGTCGCCATCGTATGGACAAGAGCATGTCAGCGACCTATCTAACAGGTAACTTGGACACTGCTGCGATGCATGTGGACAGGGAAGTAGCGATTCGTACGTCATTGCGTGCTTCATGTCGGCGTCATGGATGTTGCACGCTGCGAGGCTGTTTGTACCACGACGCAGGATGTAGCAGCAGAGATGTGAGCAGCCGAGGTGCTAGATCGAGAGAGCAGTAGCAGCAGCCTCGGCGTAAATGTGTGCGAACACGCAGCACGCACCTGGCACATATCATCGTGATCGACACCGGCCAGAGCACTGCAAAGAAGCTGTTGAGCTGGTGAATTGCGACGCGTAGTTCAGCTGGGTCGCTTTGTTGCTGACGTTGTTGTTGCTGCTTCTTGATCGTGTGCTGGTGATCGGTGTCTGCGTACAGGAACTGCTGCAAGTGCTGTGCGTGCGTTGCCGACTTGCCCTTGTCGCCACCGAGGAGCGGCTCCTCGTACATCCACGCTTTGCTGGAACAAAGCAACACCGATAGTATACGCATCGTGAGTGTGCGGCAAACACGCGCGTGGAAGCGATGATGGCGAGTGCAGAGCAGACCTGGTGTCGTCGCTTTGGAGAGGACAGATCGAGTGCACCGAGCTCATACCTCCGCGTGCGTTGGATCGGCTGTTGCCCATCTCTTGCTGCTCGTTGTGCAGTCGGTGCAACACAGCAGCAGCAGCAGCGGTCGAGGTGTGCAGCGATCGATCGTGTGCGCTCAGGCTCTTGATCTGTGGAGTCGACGCGGTGCATGAAGAGACGCAACGGGAGGCAAGTACTGTTCACGTCCGGCAAAATTCGATTGCATGTTGAACTGTCATGGCTGCTTGAAACGTCACCAACGACATCACTAGCACCTCTGTCATTGGCACGAGGAAGAAGCAGGAGCAGTAGGAGCAGTAATCCAAGCATAGGCAAGAGCAAGTGCTGCGCAGTGCACCATGGGGCCAAAGAAGAAGGGCGGCAAGAAGGGCAAGAAGAAGTCGAAGGAGGAGGCGCCACCGCCTGAAGAGCCCTCTGGTGCGTGCGCACGTGTATATCGCTTGCTTGCTGTGTGCATGTGAGCTCAGACTCTTGCAGCATCGGCGCTCGCTTACGCATGCGTTCACATCACCGTCATTTGATGGCGCGTACGCAACAGAGTACGATACGATGGACATCCCGATGCTCAAAGAGGTGATCCAGATGCTGCGACAGCAACTCGACAAAGCGCAAGTCGACCGCAACTACGTCCAGCACGAGCGGGTACGTACTACGCCACTGCATTTTCTCATAACCAAGCGGCAGCTTACAGGGCCACTGCACCTACTCCCACCCCACACTTCACGCTGTAGGACATGATCGAGTCGTTCTACGACATCACGAAGAGCGAGATCGAGGACCACGAGAACCAGATCATGGCGAAAGACCGCGAGATGGAGATCATGGAGGACAACCATCGCGTCGAAGTGCGCGTGTACGTCCAGAAGGTCAAGCACCTTGAGTACGAGCACAAGCACAACGTCAAGCGCGTGACGGCCGACGCAACGGGCCACGTCGACGAAGAGCGCGACCTCCATCTGCACCGTGAAACGGTCTTGCGGACCACCAAGCAGTCGCTTCGGCTCGAGCTCAAGGAGCGCGAGCTCTCGAACGAAGACGAGATTGACCAGATGAAGCACGCGCACGACAAGAACGTGCTCAAGCTCCGCGAACAGTTTGCAAGCAACAACGCAGCGCTCGAAGCACGATGTCTGCAGAGGTTGAGCGAGCTCGATGACAGCCTCGCACTGCGGTGCAAGGTCGACATGCACGAGATCGAGGAGCGCAAGAACTTGCACATCAACGACCTCATGCAGAACCACGAGAAGGCGTTCACGCAGATCAAGCACTACTACAACGACATCACAAAGGACAACTTGCGCCTCATCGACGCGCTCAAGCACGAGCTTAGCGCAATGAAGAAGAAAGCGACGGCGAACGCCAAGCTCATGCACGACGTTGCACAGGAGAACAAGCGGCTGTCCGAGCCGCTCGCTGCGGCGCTCCAAGAGGTCGAGCACTTGCGCCACGAGCTCAAGGACGAGCAAAAGGACAAGCTGTCGCTTCGGAACGCAAAAGCGCGGCTGCTCTACCTCGCGCAGCACGTGCAGCGCATTCGGGACCAACAAGCCGAGCTTACCGCGCTGTACAAAGCGCGCGAGAGCGACCGCAATATGCTCTACGACACGTTCGAGCAGACCGTCGCGACGATCCACAAGAAGGGTGAGTGCAAGAACCTCATTCTTGAGCAGCGTCTCGCGACAATGGACGACCAGCACGCGCGCAAAGACGCACAACTGCGCGAGTTGCTGGCAGCAGCGAACCTCGAACCGAGTCAAGCGCGGCGCGTGACCGAGACGATCGACGCGCTCTTGCGCGACCGCAATGCGCGCATCGAGGCGCTCCAGTTTAGTGTCGCAAAGGCGAGCAAAGCGTTCAACGACACGCTGCGGACGTTCACCGACAAGCTCACGGCGTTTGGGATCCCGGACGACGAGATCCGGTCGATGGGCTTCCAGACGCTCGCGACGAACGGGAACGTCAACCCCGCAGGGCTCGTGGCGCTCGACACGTAGCGAGTAGCAAATGGTGAAGGGAGGACGAGAGTGGACTGCGATGTTGGCTATATACACACGTAGTAGCAACAGTACTAGTGCCAGATCTATAAGTCCAGACTACACAGTGTTGCGCTTGTGAGGCAAGTATTTGGCTTGGCTTGGCTTCAGTTGGCTTGTGTGTCAGTACTTGTGCGTCTTGGAGACAATGTACACGCGCACGGTCTGGTCGAGTGACGCGAGCACGCACAGGCCCTCGCGGTCGACGCTGCAGTCGACGAAACAGAGCCGCGAGTGTGAGCGACTCGTGTGCCAAGGATAGGCTGCATGACAATGACCACTACCAGCAGCAGTGCGTCATACCTCCAATCCATGCTCACGATCGGCTGCGTCGAGAGCACGCGCGAGTTGAGGAGCTCGACCGAGCCGCAGACGCCGAGCAGTCGACCGTCGGCGTCTTTGGTCGTACGCGAGACTGGGTAGTGACTACAGCCACCAGCAAGCAAGCGCAATAGACGTGAGCAACTCTAAGCAGATAGACACAGCACTACAAGCAGCAGCATCGTGACTGCTCGAGGCAGCCGAGGACGCACTATTTGTACACGTTGAAGCCGCCATTGCCGCCGCCAGTCATGAACAGGTCGCGGTTCTGCGGCAGGAAGCGGCCTTGCCAGATCGTCGACTTGTGCGCTTTCTCGGTCAGGCACGCAAAGCCGCTCTCGGGGTGCTGCGTCCGGAGGTCGTAGACCCGAAACTTGGACTCGAGCGTCGTCACGAGGAGCTTGTTCATCTCAATATCCTTGCGATCAAACTGCGCGTTCACGACGCCGTTCTGGCAGTTCGTCTCCCACCGCAGCGTGTGCGTGCGCAGGTCGAACAGCTTGACGTCGCCGTTGTCGTAACCGCCGACGACGCACCGCTCGTCGTCGTTGTACGCGTTGCCAAAGCACACGGTCCAGCAGTCGCGCGCACTGTCGGCGTCAGTTGGTCCGAGCGTCACGACTGGGTCGGCGACGCGCACGTCCCAGACGCGGATGAACCCGTCGCGGCCACCTGTGACGAGCTCCGGTGCGCCGTGACCGATGTTCTGCCCACCGCAGCCGTCAATCGCGTTCACGATCGACTTGTGCGCCTGCGCTGCGTACATGGGCACATCTGGCTTCTCGAGGTCCCTGTCAGCGATGGCAATCGCATCGACGCGCAGCAGCAGACCCCACACAAGTGCATTGTTAGGTCGAGCCGATTGTACGCACTAGTGGCTCTTGACACGACACTTCTACTGCTACACACGCACCAGACACTCATGACGCCAGCGTAGTCGCCCGTTGCGAGGTGGCGGTCCTCGAGCGCTGAGGCACCAAATGTGCCGCACTTGATGCCGTCCTTCTTCTCGAGCTCGGCGTGGGTCTTGAGCTCGCCCTGATTGAGTCCAAAGACTGTGATTGCGCCCGTAGCTTTTGGGTAGATGCCCATCGCAACGAAGCGTGCTGAGCACGGGATCCACTTGGTATCGTTTGGCGTGAACGTGAGCGACCGGTTGAGGTGCTCGATGATCTGCGGTGCGTCGGTCGTGTCCATTGTTGTTTTTGTTGACGTCGATAGCGTAGATGTACAAGGGCGTAGATGTACAAGGTGCGACTGCTGCTTGTGTGCAGATGAGTACGCGTCGCTTCGTGGTGCGCGAGAGTGAAAGTGCTTGGGAATACAGAGAGAGACCATGAGCAACAGATTTGCAAAGGCAAGAAGCGTGTCAAGAGGCGCTCTCACTTAGATACGATTGGCGTGTACCACCTGAATGACCCCGCTCTGTCACGTTGCTTTTATCCAATTAGAACAAATGACGCTCATCTCCCTGCAGCATGATGGAAAGAATGCATTTACAGAGAATTGATTGAATACAGTCTCTCGGTAATGAACACTCTGTGATCCTATAATTATGCAGTTGATAAATTCCGATTTACTGAATTTACCAACTGCAAAGAAGAACAGAAAGTACAGAATGCATCACCAGTGGACTGACGGACTCGAGTGCCAACAATTCATTCATGCATTTCATCTTGATCTTTGTACTGACACGTAGAATGCATTTCCAAGGTCTCGCTTCTCCAGGTTGCCTTTCCAACATTGTCCATCAATCAACTTGACTCGTAAAGTCCGCACACTCGAAAATGTACACATCACAATTGTGCCATGGAGTGCACGCGAGATTTGAAACAACACCAATGCATTCGTAGGCCATGCTTGATTGAGATGCTGTCGCCGTTCATTCCCTGTAGTTGTGTGTGCGCCATCATGCCCGTTGCTGCGTCGCTTGAAGTTGTCAAGTGCGTCTGGTGACGCCATTTGTACGTTCTGGTGTGATTTGTATTGAGGACGCCAGTCGTGTGTCGCAGGATCAACAAGCTGTCTGTCGTCTCGCTTCGCATGCGTTCGTTTGCTCGAGCGTGTAATACGACAGCGAGCTCGGTCTCTGTGTGTTTGTATGTGTGTGTGGACGCCTTGACTGCTGCTGCTGCTGACACTGTATGCATACTAGTTGGCAGATGTTGCCCATTGAGTGCATCGAAGTATCGTGCGTATTTCACACACCGCTAAATACGCACGTGGCCCATCTCTCGCTTTTTCACGAGCGTCAGTCGCAGTTACGCTCGAAAGCGACACAAAGCACTCGGTCTCACCATCGAGAGCAGTGACTCCACGTCGAGTCGTCCCGCACTACTGACTCGCACGAGTGGGTTGCTCGTCATGGCGGCCGTGCCGCTGAGCAACGAGGAGTCCAGCAGACATGAGCTCATGAAGACGGTCGCGGCCGCGACGTCCTCGGGCCTCTCGATCATCGGTGCGATCTACATCCTCGGTCGCTACTGGTACGCGCGTCGCGTCAAGACGAGCGGACTCGCCGCGAATGGGAACTCGTCGACACACCATCTCGACGTCACGAAAGAGCTCATCCACGTGCTCGCATGGCTGGTACGTGTGTGACTGCGTGTATTGGTTTGTTGCTGTCTCCTGCGTCGATCGTCCCGCAGACGCTCACGCGACGCTCTCGATTGCTACGCGCGCGACGCTGACTCTCAGGACCTCGTTGGCGCACTTGGCCGCATCTTTGGCGTCGCGCCGACGCAGACGTTCGATCAGACCAAAGGCGAGCACGTCACGAGCATCTGCGAGCTCCAGGCCGTTGTGATCACGTTTGGCGACGTGTCGCCGATTGCGTGGAATCTCGTCATGGCGTTCAACCTCTTTCGCTGGATCTGCATGGGCGAGGACCAGCAGATGCTCCAGCAACGCATCAAGTGGTACATCCTCGGGACGCTCGTGTTCACGTTCACGATCGCGTTCGTGGCGCTCGGCTGTACGTCTGCTTGGCTGCCATATTCCGCCTGTTATACTCGGTCTCGCCCACACACTCAAGTACTCACCTACTCATCTCTAACTCTTGCTGCATCCAGTCGGCAAGTACGGCGACGCTGGGCTCTGGTGCTGGATCGTGGTCCCCGGCGCTGCGCACCACGAAGAGGAGCTCTGGTGGAAGCTCGGGTGCCTATACTTTTGGGTCCTCGCCGGCGGCGCAACGATGTGCTGGCTCCTCGTGCTCGTGAAGCGTGACATGAAGACGCGGCTTGCGAGCTACGAGAACGAAGACGCGCGCGAGGCGTACGACGGCGTCGTGCACAACCTCACGATCTACATTGGCGCGTTCATCGTGTGCTGGCTCCCGGCCGTCGTCGACCGCGGGTACTCGGCGATCACGAGCGAAGACGTGTTCACACTCAGCATGCTCCACGCATCGATCGTGCCACTCCAGGGCTTTGTGAACGCGGTCATCTACGGCAAGTTCCACATCTGGATCGTCCGGCACGTTCACAACGGCACCAACGGCACCATCGGCGGTCCAGCGAGTTCGTTTGGCAAAGCGAGCGCGCGTCTTTCGCCGACAAGCTCGGACGCGTGCATTCGCCGCAGCGCGATGCTCCGCGAACAGACGCGTCAACACTTTGGCACGGCGACGGTCTTCATCACGACGTTTGACATGAACTGGAGCGCGAGCCCGACCAACTTGGTGCGTGCTTCGACAGGCATCTATTGGTACGACCTGCTCGTGCATGTATGTTGACGTAACTCGCCTACTCATCATACACAGGAGGACTGGATCCCGGCCGGTAAGGACCTGTACGTGTTCTCGCTCCAGCACTGCGTGAACGTCCAGTCGATCGAGCAAGCGATCCGCAAGTACCTTCTGCGCACAAACTACCCGATCGCGTACCGCTCGATCACGTCGCTCGCTGGTAGCTCGTTGCGAGGCGCGATCCAGGACGTACGTAGCTCCTTATACCTGATAATGAGCTTACTAGATGAGTCACTACTACGAGACTGACACGATGACAACTACAGGCGTCCGTGTGCCAGATCGTGTTTGTGAACAACGCCGACGACGCGAGTGGGAACTTTCAGTTCCACGCCGCCGATGGTCGCACGTGGAGCCAGCGCAAGACGTTCAAAGAGGTCGTGGGCATCCCGATCCGGTACTTTGACGCCTCGATCGCGTTCGTGTCGTGCAACCTGAGCCCGAGCGACGTCGACCGCACGGGCAGCGGCACTGGCATCGACAGCAGTCGCGGCTATCGTGCGACGCTTGAGAAGCACGCAGTTGCAACGAGTCTCATCCACTCGTTTGGGATGGACGCCGACCGCGCAGCTGTCGACTTTCCAAATCTGTACCACCACACGTTCCTGTCGGGGAACCTCAACTACGACATCGACTTGCCGTCGACGAATGTCCTAGGGCTCGTTGATCAGGCGTACAAGGCCGCGTGCCTCAAGCAGGCGACTGACGCTGCGATTGAGCCCAAGTTGCTCCGCTCGCGTGGCAATGGCGGTAGTGGTGCTGGTGCAGGTCCAACATACCGCCACTCGCTTGATCGTGGGCTGACGCGCGAAGGACACGCGAGCAGCCCGACGCCAACGACCGTCACGACGATTTCGGATGCGCAGAACGCAAACGTGAACGTCGAGTGGAACGTCCTGTACTTTACGAGCCGCAACTCGCTCGGCCGCAGCAGCAACGTCTCGACGTCGACTGACGACGCGACTGGTGTAGTCGACGACGACGTTGTGTACCACGAACTGTACTCGTCAACTGACGACGCGCTGCCGTTCACGCTGCTGCAGTCGCCGCAGCCGGCCGGCGCGGCAATGACCACCGAGCCGTTTGGTTGTACCGACTTGCGCCACACGGCCGTGCCCGAGTCAGACGTTGGCTTCCTCGACGCAAACGACGTGCGCATTGCGATCGATGGTAACAGCGACCAGCCGCGACGTAGTACGTCGTGGCGCAGCTTCCTCGAAGGGCTCTTCCCGACTGCCGCTACTGCGATGACGACGCAGTCTCAAGCGCCGACGACCGACCGCACGTCGAGTGCGTCTGCTTCCGCTGCGCGGCGGTCGACTGTCAGCAACCGTGTCGGCTCGTTAGGCAACAGTACCAATGGCAACTCGACGGGTTCCGGTGGCAAGAAGATGCACGACCTGCTCGTCAAGTCGGAGCTCGTGGCGCAGAACTCGGTGCGCAAGTGGAAAGAGCTGTTGCGGTTCGACGAGCTCCGTGCGGAGATGGAGGCGAAGGAGGTCTTTTGCGGCTTTGACGAGCCGCCTATCCGGTTCCTGCCGTCGTTTCCACGGCGCGTTGGCACGGTCGCGTCGTTTGCGTCGGTCGCCGAGCGTTCGTGCCGCGACATCTTCATATCCAACGACACCAACGACGACGACGACAATGTTGTGACGGCAGCGCCACCGGCGTACAAGGATCGTGTACTTGCGCACTCGCTGCAGGACACAAAGCAACGGCTCCGGAACGTCGCGTATTGGCTCTGCGAAGACATTGCGACGTCGACGCACAAGCCCGTATGCAGCGTCTACGAGCTCGAGATCGACCGGTTCTTCTCGTACAAGATGGACGAAGCGGCACATCGCGACTGCGAGCACGGACGCCACGCATTGCGCGACAAGACGGGCGTCCACGAGTTCAAGCTCAAGCTCGTGAACCTCGACGCGAACATCTGGACCGCCGAGGCGCCGCGCGACACCGGGCTGCTCTCGGCGTCGACGCACTCGGCCTCGCATCCGTTCCGCGGACGCAGGGCTGCGACACCGATCGCGCGGCCGATGAGCAGCGGCTCGAACAGCCGAGGTGGTGGTGGGAACGACTCGGCGACAAGCAGCGCACCGTCCGACTCGGTTGCGAGCCAGCAGCTATCACACTCGCACTCGCAGTCGACGTTGACCAAGAAGCGGTCGGTCGCGCAGCTCGTTGACCGCGTACTACTGCGCAAAGACCGTGGTCGGTCGTCGACAGCAGCGAGCGCGTCGCGCAGCGGAGCAACAACAATCGCGCAGTCTGGGACGCCGAACCCGTACTCGGACTTTTCGTCGGACGCGCGTGGGTCGCATCCGCTTGCCGTCGCGGCCGGTGACCGCTTGTCAGCGCTCTCGACGTTCCAGCTCGAGCTCGTACCAGTCGAGCCCGTGAGCATCTCGACCGTGTTTCCACTGCCGTCCGAGGACGTGTACGCACTCCAGCGCAAGGTCTACGAGGTCGCGCACTCAGTCCAGAGCGGCTTCCAAACGAGCGCGCGCGACGACGATGCCGAAGAGTCGCTCCTTGCGTTTACAAACTGCCGGACCGTCGCGTGGCAGGACGCCAGCGTCCAGGGCGTTGCACACACGGCGATCACGAAAGCTGTGAACGGCGTCGTGCATATTGCGGTGACGATCAAAGCCGAGAAAGGCCACGGCGGTCAGGGCGTCTTGTGTATCCAAGAGAGCGACTTGCTGCAGCACGCGACGCCCGTGTTCTCGGACGCACATGCGATCCCGTTTGACGTGACGCTCACGTGGGGCGGCAAGCACGTTGGGTACCTACACGGCGACATCCTCAGCTGCCTGTAGCGAAGTATTTGTAGACAAATGCTTGTCTACACGACATTCAGAGGCAGAGCGAGTGCGCGAGGTAGCGAGACCATCACGTCTCATGAGCCTAACAGAGCGTCGTATTTATTCCGCTAGTCGAGCAGTGTCCTCGATATTGTCCTTCATAGTATCCTCCACACTCCTCAATATTGTCCTCCACTGTTTTCCATAGCGTCCATCATACTATACTCGATGTCACGACTCACAGATCGCCTTCTGCGAGCTCAAGGAGCGAGATCGGGGCTTCAAGAGGCACAACTGCGTGCCCTGCGCGATGCTCAGGCGAGTGCGACAGCGGCGAGTGCGACGGTGTCCTCGCGACACCAAGAGGCGGCAGTGGTGCGTCGTTGGCGACAGCACGCTCGAGTTCGTCGTCGTCGCTGTCTGATGATGATGACGACGATGAGCACTCGTAATGCGCAGGGCCGTACAGACGACCGAGACTACCGAGCTGTGGTGGCAGCGGCGACGGTGCGCCAGCAATCGGCGGTGGCGGCAGCGGCTGCGGCTCGTCGGCATCGAACGGTGCAGACGTTTGCGATCGCTCTTGCTCACTGACCGGTTGCGACTGCGGCTGCTGCTTGCGCCGCGTGCTCGTGAACGCAACGAGCTGCTGGACTTTGGCTTCCGCTTCAATGCGCTGCACGCGCTCGAGCTGCAGCTGCTTGCGGAGCGCGGCAAGCTGTTCGAGCATCGCGTTCTGCAGCAAGCTCTTTGACCGCTTGAGCTGCTCGAGCTGCGTGCGCTGCGTCGCGAGCGTCGCAGCAAGTTGCTGCTGCTCGTCGAGCGACGACGCGCTGATCGTCACGGCTTCGTTCATCGCTTTTGCGGCGTCGTTGCGCTGGTGCGACAGCATCTCGAGGTCCCGCAAAGCGTTCTCCATTGCAGCCCGCAACGCGAGTTCTTCGCTGCGCTTGGCGGCCAGCTGCTGCTGTGCGTCCGCGATCGCGACTTCGAGCTCAGCGACGCGTGCACGTAGCGCCTGTGTCTCGATGTCGTAAGCGTCGACTGCAGCCTCGAGCTCGCGACAGACGTCGCGTGCAGCACGGCAGTCGTCGTCGCGCTTGGTCGCTGCGTCCTGCGCATGCTGCAGCTGTATCACCAACGCCTGTTCACGTGCTTCGAGCTCACGTGTCTCGCGCCGAGCGTCGTCGAGTGACCCTGTGAGCTGCTGGCGCTCAAGCTCGAGCTGCTCGGTTGCAATGCTCGACGCACGCAATGCGTTCTGCAACGCTGATCGCTCGTCGATCGCAGTCTGTAGTTGGCCATGCAGCGCTGTGAGCTCAGTAGCTTTCGTGTCGTACAGTTGCTGCACTTGCGCCTCGAGTGCGAGCTTGATTTCAGCCTGCTCTTGGATGAACTTGAGCAGCGTCGCGCGCTCGAACGCGCTCGTGTGCTGCGCGCTCCGTGCAGTTGCGAGCGAGTCGTCGAGTGCTGCGCGTTCGCGCTCGAGGCCGGCGACAACAGCTTCGCGCACAGCGAGCGCATCGCCGAGCTCGAGCTCACGGGTCTGCGCGCTGTCGAGACGCCGCTGTGATGGTAGATAGCATGTCAACAGTGTGGCGACTGGGAAGTCAGGATCTGCGTGCCAGCCTGTTGGCCTGTTAGTCTAATGGCCGTGCCGATGCAAGTCGTACCTGCAGCGCTTTGGCGTTCGTGCGCTCGTCCGAGAGCTGGAGCGCGAGGCTCGCGCACTCGTCCTGCACCCGCGTGAGCTCAAATAGAAGCCCGGTGTGGACACTGCCGTTGAGTGCAAGCGCTTCGAATCGCGTCTCGAGTGCGCGGCGGACGATCGCGAGCTTCTCGCGCGCGTCTTGGAGCTCGAGCCGTTGGCTCTCGAGTGCAGCGTCGCGGGTCTGCACTGTCGTCTCGAGCGCTTTGACACGCGCACCGAGCGCGACGTTGCACTGGAGGACCGACTGCAGAGCTGAGCGCCATCGCGTCAGTCAATCGCTGTGAGCTGCTGTCTATCGAGACAAAATCAGGAACGAGTGCGCACCTGACTCTTGGTGCCGACGAAGAAGCGCTGCTCAATCTTCTTGGCGTAGTCGCGGTTGTGGATCGCTTGGAGCTCGAGCTGTTTGCGCTCGCTCTGGATCCGGTCGATCTAAGCAATCGCGCTCGCCCACATTGACGCACAGTCAGTCAGTATGAGTTGCTGTACGCTATGATGACACGCGCTTGTGCCACAGACAGCGACTGACCAGGTTCCGGAGCTTGCAGGTCTCGCGCTCGAGCTTTGTCGCGTGGCTGCGCAGCTTTGTCATGTCTTGACGCAAGTGGTCGTTCTGCATCGCGCATACTGTCCGTCAGCCCATCAGACTCACAGATGCGATGACTATGGACGCTCACAAACCTTCTCGACTGCTTTCTCGAGCTGCAGACGCGTGCGAAAGTAGCGCACTTCGAGTGCCTTGAGCTCGCGATTGAGCGTTGCGATCCGACTGATCGCGTGTGGTGGTGGTGGTGCGAGACGATCGACGTCTGTGTCGCTGCACTGGTTCGGGTTCCACGCAACTGCGTCGACGCCTTTGTCGTCGTCGCATTTGCCGTTGAGCTCGTCGACTGCACTGCGTGCACGCACATCCGACTCGTCGAGCAGCGTCTGGCACATATTAGTACTGCGCACGGCCTTACGGTCAGCAACTGCGCTTCGCTCGCGAGTCGCTGTGTCCTGTTGCGCGCGCGTGATGCCCATCGACGACGACAACGACGTAGCAGCAGCAGCTCCTGTTGTACGTATCTGAGCAACCTCTAAGCGTCGCGCCTGCTTGTTCAAGGTTACAACCCCCTACGTAACGCTTTGCCTCAGTACCGCACAGGCAGTCTGACCCATCGACTAGTGTACTAGTGTAGATGAGAGACGGCGCGAATGGGATGATGTTTATGTATCAAATGCTCGAAAGGACAAGTGCACATGCAAAGACAAGGTACTTGCCAACACTGCTGCTGCCGTCCGCACGACCTGTCTCTATCTGCCTTCGATGCTCACGGAGACCGCGCGCTTGCCCTTCTTCCCTGGCTTTGCAATGTCCTGCATGCGCTTCGCGAGCCGCGCTTTGCGCGAGTCCGGATCGGCTTTCTTCGCGACTGCGTTGTTCATCTCGACCTTGGGGCGCGGCCGATGGAGAAAGTCAAAGCGCAGCTGCTGCGGCAGCGCTGCGCGGTCCGACGCGTTCGCTTCGGGCTTGACGTCCAGGCTCTCGCCGCCGCGCGACGAGAACACGTCGCCACTTGGTCCGCCGCGGCTGCTCGTCGCCGTCTTCTGCTGCTTTTGACTGGAAGGATCACAAAAGCCAACAAGTGAGACCGTGTGCTGCGATGTGCGTACTCAGGCGTAACCAGGTGTAACCATATGAACCCATGATCGACAACGCACCGCTTCTCTTGGCGCCGGTACGCTGCGTTCTCGGCCTTCTCGGCCTCGAGCTCTGCGAGTTTCGAAAAGTCGAGCGTCTTGTTGAACACTGAGCGGCTCCAGCGCTCAATCAAGTCGCGACAGAGGTCCTTGTTCTCGCGCGTCTGTGTGATCCCAAGCAGTAGGTACGGCATATGAGAAGAGCGTCAGGCCTTACACTCACACTATACCAGCAGTAGCCTCCAATCCAGCGCGCACGCACCTCTTCCGGGTGCTTCCAGAGCATCATCACGACTTTGCCAAAGCCGCTGCGCTTCAGGTGCTCCTTGAACACTGTGCGTAACGAACATCATCAAGCTTGTGCGTGAGCTATTGGCTGTATACGCTCGTACGATCGCTTCAACACTCTCTCACACACACAGACGCACCTGGCATGTCGGCGACCATGTGGAGCATCTTCGTGCGAATGCCGACGTTCGGGAGCGTGCCGTCGTCGAGCGGGTGGATCCACTTCTTGATGATCTGTCGCCTCGCAGTGCGCGCATTAGACTCAACGGGGCCATACGAGCAGCCAGTAGACATATACTGCAGTAGCTCCATAGACGCACCGAGAGGAGGTCAAAGTCCAGCAACATCGGCTGCAGCTGGTGCTTCTTCATGAGCATGATCGCGTGGTCGACGTACTTGATCTTCTCGAGCGCTGGGCGGCGCTCTGCAATACTCACGAGGTCGTCCTGGTGCGCTTTGTCCATGCGGTAGAGCATCTCCTGAGTGATTTGCTCCATCTCCTGCGGCGACAGCTTCATCTTTGAGCGCCGTCCAGTCTTGAGCGACTTGAGCGTGTCGTCAAAGAACTCGTCTTCGTCGTCCTTGGTCTTGCGACCCGGGCCGTCGTCGAGCGGCCGCTCGTCGTCAAAGCGCTGGTTGTCGTCGTCGTACTCGCCGAGGACGTCAGCGAGGTCGTCCTCGCGGTCGATAAAGTCCTCGTCGTCCTTCGTCACGACGACTTCGTCGCCCGAGTCGTACTCGTCGCCTGTACAGCAGGGACCGAGCAATCAATCAGTCAGTCCGTTAGTCAGCAGGAGGCATAGGGTCTGTGGATGCCCGTACACACTATACGTGGGATACATACACAGAGACGCACATACCGGACCCGCGCTGCACTTCCTTTGGCTTGGCGTGCGGCTTGTCGACGCGGCTGCGCTGGCTCGTTGACGAGACCGTCGGCTTGGCGCGTTTCGCTGGTGGCGGTGCACGTGCCTTGGGCTTCACTTCGTCGTCGTCACTCTCCGAGTCCGAGCCAAACAGTCTGTGGTGACGAACACAGCGAGCGAGCGAGTGAACGAATGGATGATGGCACGTGAGTGAGCGAGTGAATGAATGAATGCACTCAGTAGCAGCGCGTGCAGTGTGATCAATCGATCCACCATGCGTCATGGCTACCGCACCCGGACGCGTCGGCGGTCGTCGCACTCGTGGACGCCGGTCGGATCGTGTCATCACCGTCCGAGTCCGAGTCGTCCTCGCCAAACATCTCGTTGATCGAGCGCTTCGTGTGCGCATCTGTTGCGCCATCGCAGTCAAGCAGTCGGTCAGTCCGACATCCCATTGCAGCAGTCACGGAGCTGCAAGCGCTATGACGCTGCCGCCCGTGTTCACTATGCGGTACGAACGAGGACGCAAGCGTGCCGACCGCGCGCGAACGCATGACGTCGACATGCATATGCGCAGACGCACCGTCGGCGCTCATGGTGGTGTCTGCTCGGTCGCTGTCCTGTCGCCCACTTGATCGTTGTTTGCCTCTGTCTTTCATGTCGTTGAGTCAAAAACGGATACTGTCGAAATTATTACACTCACAATGTCGAAAATAATTGTAGCTGTTGCAATCAATAACGATTTCTGACATGTATGTCAAAATCGAGTGGAAACATATATTTTCGTCAATCATGACATAGAAGCGAATGATAAATTGGAGAAATTGAATTTGAAGTGATTTGCGGATGGCTCTGCTTGGTATCTTGCGCATGTACACGCCGATCCGGCACTTGTGGAAGCACATCACTACCTCACAAGGCACGCCGCAAACGAGCAGCGCACGATACTCGATCACTCAGTCGCTCGCTCGGCAGTCTGGCAGATGCGCATGCTACTGCTCTACATGGTCTTGCACGGCGCGCAGCACGCTGTGTTCACATTGTCGTCCGCTTCGCTCGCTTTTTGCTGCACGCTCTGGTTCGTCTTGAGCATCGGGTACTTGTTCGTTGCGGCAATCGCATTCGCGTTCGGCACGATCGGATTCAGACTCGAGTCTGTGTACGCCGTGTTGTGGGACTGGCCGTGCAGCGACTTGCGCTCTGGGCCGTGCGAGCCCGTGTCCGAATTCGCGTAGCCTGGCCGGCGGCCGCCGTACTCGCTCGACGACGCGTCGCTCTCGGCGTCGTACCGCTCGCTCCGCAGACTAAACACTTCGGACGGCGCACCTTCCGGGCGGTGCTGCCGTGCTCGCAGTCCCTGTGACGACGCGTGCGCAGAGAGTGCAAGACGAGATGCGCATTGCCAAGTGAGTCGCGATTGTCAAGCAGATGCGTGGTCGGACAACGAGTGGGCCTCGCACGTACAAACACGCACCTTGATCCATCGCTGCGCTTCGTCCGCTGTCTCTGCCTGTATACGATGGCAACATGAAACGAGACGCTGTCAGTCCACAGCAGACACGTACAAGCCAAACACTCGAGCTCGCACGAGCAAGATAAGTAGATAGTACCTTGAGCAAGTACGACTGCTCGCCAATGCCGATTGAGAACTCGGTCTTGGACGCGTCTGCGGCGTTCAGTTCGATGTTCTGTGTCCGCCACAGGTCGATGCATGCAAGCAGCTTCTCGCTTTCTCGGTTCTGTGTGCAGCCAAGTCGCGTCCCCACACACATGCGTATGCGCAATTCGCAAGCGGTCAGTACAGTGCAACGAGTGAGAAAGACTGCATCCAGGATAGCAATATGCAGTCGACGTGGACTTGCTCGCCAGATTCACTCGAGGCAAGACGCACCTTGTAGTACGTGAGGTAGTGCGTCGTCGCTTCAAAGTACCGGCGCTGCCACCGGTCCTGGCGCGACTTCTTGCGCAGGTAGCCTGTGTGTGCGAATAAGAGAGAGAGAAAGCGCACACACGAGGATGTGAGCGAGCTGCCGCTGCGATGCCACAATAGAAAGAGGACACCACGCATGCGCGTTTGGGCAACGAGGCGTGCAAGCGTGCATGCATGGAGCAGCAGCAGTAGCACGCACGCAGAAAGAGAGACATACACACCTTTGAGTTCCGGGAGCTCCATCGTGCACAGGTGTGTACTACTTGTGGGTCAGGTGTGCAGTGTTCTTATGCGCGCTCGTTTGCTGATCCTTCACGTTGTTGTCGTGCCTCGGTTGTTGTCGTTGTTGCCTTGCTTGTGCAAAAATAAAGTGCGGTGGGTGCGCAAAAATAGCGTCAAGCCAAACCAAGAAGAAACGGCCCCACAATTTGGCGCACGTGCGAAAAGCGAGGATGCTGTACTGCAGTTTCGTATGGACGACAAAAGGATTTGCATCTGATTTCTCGTTGTTGAAATTCGGACATGACTATCGCAAAATTAACTGAACAATATGTCAAATTTTGCCGTGACACTGACAACAATCTGCTTTGTTAGCGAGCGAACGACAGCTCATCATGAACTGGATGAGTCTGCATCTTGCTAGCCTTCGACGTTCAAGTGAACGCATAGCTCGAGATACTTGTATGCCTACACGACCACGTTGATTGCTGCAAGTAGATATGAAGGCTCGATTCGTACATGGGCTACACCACCAGAGCTGTGACGGACTTTAGTGAGAGTGCAGACCACACAACCTTGTTCGAGAGCATCTGGGTCTTGGTAGACTTTGTACGAGAAGCTGCTATATCATGCGATCAGTAGAGCAGTAGCGTGAGATGAGACTCGTTTCGACTCGATTTATAACGTACTAGTATTAGGACACGATAATAATTAGACAATGGCAAGTGATCTATCTCTGGGGATCAAACGAGCACGAGGCCACGAGCGAGCTCGAGACGCCACGACCAGCTTCGATCAAGCTCGATGAGTGCGCTGCGCTGGAAACGCCGCTCGTCACCGCCCTCCACGGCGCGTACCGCGAGCTCCTCGAGCGTATCCTTGGCAGCGCACGTCGTATCGATCTCGTCCGCGACCACGCCAAGCACGAGTGCCTCGGACGTCTCGGTCACATCCGTGGTGATGACGGCTCCTGCGATTGTACCGACAGCAGGTGCCCACGTCACTGTAGAGCCACAATCACAGCGCGCCAAGTTGAAACTCGCGATCGACACGCAGCTCGTGCCATCAACACCAGCATCAACTGCAGCGAGGAGTCCTGGCTGCTTCCCGATCTGCGGCTGGACAACGTGCGCAACGGCGACAACGAACTCCGGTTCAGTGTTGACGTCGCCAATTGGCAGTCCAAGTCATTGCTACTTGGTGGACCGAGCGAGTTCGCGCAGCGTGAAGCAGCTCACGTCGCCCGTGCGAAGCGGCTTCCACTTCCTACCAACGCTTCGCAAACCAGTCGTGTGCAGCCAGTGCCAAGCTGCACTGAGCACCGACATCGCCGAGAGGAAGCGAATTGACCGAACAGTACCGTCACCGCAGTCACCTACTGCCTCTTCGTCAGCTGCGCGCTGTATCGTGTGCTGCAAAGCGAGCGCGTTCGAGACACAGCTGGCCAAGTCGTTCTTCTCGCCCGGACTCGTGGACGGCAAGAGCGTCGGCTACCCGGGCTTGCCCATCGAGTGCTATCGTCAGTGGTTCCGAGAGCGACCAATGACACCCAACGTTGTGCTCGAGACCGAGGCGAGGCGCGCCAAGATGCTCACAAAGCTGCAGCAGCAGCACAAGCTGCACTACCCCAAACTCAAGGACGTGTGCTCCGAAGTCTGTGCCGCGTTTGCTGTTGCGACATGCTATGTCAGCGTCGCTGACGCGCATCTCGAGCTCATTGTCGGCAACTACGGTTCGATGCTCCACTTCTCGTGCGTCCCACGCGAAGTCGGCATGTGCGACTACACAATGGGCGCACCCGAGCAGCAGCTGCTCGTGCGCTGCGTCGAGGACGACGCCGTGTTCCGAGATAACCCGCTGCTGCAGACCGTGAATGCGCAGTTCTACCTCGGCGTGCCGATCATTGCGCGCGGCGTCGCAATCGGTGCGATCGCAGTCCTCGATGCGAGCGCGCGGAGGGAGCCGCTCGACACGGCAGCACTGGCGTTTATGACACAGAAAGCCGAGATCATGGGCAGCCGCGTGACGGCGCTGCTGCCGAGCAGCTCACGTAGCGGCTTGTCGATGCGCGTCATGAAACGACGGCCGCGCTAGCACCTTCCAAGTACAAAACACAAAACGAGCACTCGCATGTGTATGTCTATGCGTCTGCACATGGGTCTGGGACTGCGTTTGCATTCACTGACGACTCTGAGACGTAGCGAGCACGAGGACTCGTGCCGTCCGAGATGGTCGCGCATGGCACTTGCTCTCAATGTTGTCGTTACTGCTGACTGTAAGCGTAGGGAACAACTACAGACCGCTGCTGATCGCTATGCTGTTCACGACTGCCTCTGCGGCCGCTCGCGCTGACAGGAGGCAGTTGTCAAACGTCGAGCCGAGGAATGCGTCGCCTGCGACCACGATCTTTGGTGACTCGCTCAACACGATGGCGGCGGCCGTGGGCGTCGCGCCAGCCTCGGCGTACGGCGCAGTCACTTGCGAGATCCTGCAGTACACGTGCACGAATATCCGTAGTACTTGAGTGGCCTACCCATACTTTCTCTAGCACATACATACACACGCAGCGTAACGATCTACAAGCGACTAGCAACGCCACGAGACAAGTCGCACCTCCAGCGGTGCAGGATCACATCGTCCTCAGCAGGCAGGAACGGCAGGAGCTTCTGCACCGACTTGGTCACGGTCGCAACGATCTCGTCGTTCTGCAGCTTCCGGTCCATATGCTCGACGCCAAATGGCACGGACGTGTGCACGAGCAGCGCGACGTGCGAACTGCTCGGCTGCTGCTTCTTCAGCGTGTCCCAGCAGAGGTACCGCACGACGTCGTCGTCGCCGCGTGCGACGTACTTGGACGTCCAGCCGAGCGCATGCACGTCGTCTGCGACGCTCGCGTCAAAGAGGTACGCGAGCGCGAACCGCTGCGAGTACTTGACAGCACGGAGCGCTTCAAGCGATCCTGGTGGCACAGCGAACTTCGAGCTCTTTTCCAAGATCGACAGCACCTGCATACCCGCAGCAGCCGGTCGGTTCGTCGGAGCGTCAGCCAGTCAGTCCATGCATACATGCATGTCTGCGCGCGATCAGTCTGCACTGCGTGACGCACATTCGGGACTGGACACGTGAGCACGAGGCTGTTCACGATCTCTTCGCGACCGTCTGTGGACGTCACTCGAATGCGCGACGCGTCGAGGATCTCAAAGCGCTCGACCTCGTGCGACAGCACAGTCGGTGTGTCTGCATGCAGTTCGCAACGCACCGTCAGTTCATCTCGTCATCGATCACACGACAGACACGCAACGACGTCCAAGTAATAATCTAATACACCTAACATGCAGCTCGAACGCACCAGCAAGCAAGTGCTCAACGAGCGACCGGAAGCCGCGCGCGTCCGGGCAGATCGCGTGCTCCAGCACTGCGTCGCCAGTCTCGCTGTCCGTGCGTCTCACCTGATGGAACGCGTCCTGCGCAATGGCGGTCTCGGGAAATGGCGCAAGCAGTTGCTTCTGCGTCAGCAGCGCACGGATGTCGTCGTTCGCAGCCGTAAACTTGGTCAAGTACTGCGCACCGATGTCTACGTGCACGGCGCGGTTCTTGCGAAACGTTCTGTTATCCGCCACGTACAGGTGCGGACATATGCAGACGCAAGCGATTGTATCAGCGAAAGAGAAGAGAGACGAGCAGCAGTGTGTTCAATGCACACTGCACAGAAGCACACGCACCGCGCCATCATTCGTCCGCCAACGATATTGTTCTTGTCCCACACAACGACATCTGGTATGTGCGTACGCAGCGCACGTGTGGACTGTAGCAGATGCGTGACTGCGGCGCCGGTCACGCCCGCACCGACAACGAGCACCTTGCTGCTCTGTTGCGCTGCTGTCATCGAGTTTGGATGGAGATTGATCGTGTCCGAAAGCGAATGACCATGTGACGTTGACCGAACATGTTGATTTGACGAACATCAACGAACATCAAGTAAACAAATATAAAAAGCATAATCCGTAGTTTATATCATACCAATGATGTATAAATATATTTCGAAAACGTATAAATAATAGGACAAAGCAAGATAGAGGAATTCACACACCGGGTATCGCCAGCAGTATTGTCAATTATATCTAATTTACTGTCTATTCGCAGTTTTACGTACAAGTTTAGCATACGGGGCAAATGTATACATTATATCAGCAATTTACAACAAATACCGTTTATCTGTTTATTTCATCACTAAAAGAAAGTCGATATAACGTATAGCTCAAACACTTCGTATCGCTAGCATTTTGTCAGTAACTAGTTTTTTATTGGCAGCTCTAAAATACATTTATAAAATCGGTATCTCATGTCGACAAGCAGGGACAAGCAACATCCGCGCATTGTTAAAGCCGGTGCACAAGCGAATTTCCCGCAGCGCTTAAGTACACGAGGTAGTACAGCCCATCGCCTCAAGCGTGTTTATACGATCTCGTTTGCGCTGAAGACAAAATAATCATACGTTAAATCATTAACTCCACATCTTTAATTAAACTCAGCATCCCATATCAATCTGTCAGCACGCACTGAATTGCGATTTATTTTTCTTCATTAGCAATCACTGTTGCGGCGAATTTGGTGCATTCAGCAGTCGATATGATGCTTTGCTACAAATGGACATAATTGGTTATTGCTGGGAGTTCCCAAAAAATATAACCATTGTTTTTTCTTAGCACATCGAATATATAACGTAGCGTGAATTTCGTTTGTATGTTTATATACGCTCACTGAATTTGATGTGCATATTGTGTGCAGAATCACCTGAGATGGGCGATTGGTCAATTGATCGATGCGAAGCCACCAATCGATATATCATTACTACATGGCAAAAACTCGGACGTTGTATGGTGTAATGACCATCACTAAAAAAGTGCGAGCACATTGATCCAAGGAAATATGATGGAAGAGGTAGCTAGTATCAGATGACGATCATTATATTTGTGGATTTTTGCTTGCTCACCAAAATGCAGTTCAATAATATATACTTCCTCTGTCCCAAAACGTTTGGCACTTTTCGAATCCGAAAGCTGAATCTCTTCACAAAGCAACATTCTAAGCATTCCAATCGCATATTTGAGTTGCTTTCGTCAAATCTTATTTTTACAAATTTTCCGTTGCAGATTTGAGTGATTTTTGGCGTCAAACCGTTCACCAAACACATCGATTTGTTGATATTCGTCACCAGAGAAACACGATGCAC
Source organism: Globisporangium echinulatum (assembly GCA_023336405.1). Lineage (NCBI taxonomy): Eukaryota > Oomycota > Peronosporomycetes > Pythiales > Pythiaceae > Globisporangium > Globisporangium echinulatum. Next base: position 264 of record JAADWX010000115.1, on the reverse strand, counting down.
GACATTTGACAACGCCACACCAGCACCACATCAGCAGAATGACTGAGCTCGTCGACGACATGGAGAACCTAAAGCTCACCACACAGTACCGGAGGCTAAGCGCAGAAGAGAAGGCGTCGATGATCATGGAGCTACTGACAGCAACCACACACGGACGACTGCACCGTGGCGCGCTCAAGAGCGCAAGCGAGAGGTGGAAGTGTGGCTTGCAGACAGTGTATCGAGCGTGGAAGGCGTACAAGCATCAGTCGGCGACAGCACGCG
>JAADWX010000114.1:0-43342 GCA_023336405.1 Globisporangium echinulatum | reverse complement strand
GTGCGGCGCTGAAACGGCAGCACGAGGTGCTTGACAAAGTTGCGCACTTCACACGTGCGCACGTCGTCGTCGAGCACGTCGTCGTCGAATCCGTACTTCCACGCTATATCGCGCCGCGAGCGATCGACGTACAGCGTCTCGAGGTCGCCGATGAACGCATCAGCTGCTGCCATGTCGCGAAAGAACCCGAGATCGATCGAGACTTTGCGGCGGCAGTACAGCAGCCGCGCGATCTCGTGCAGGTCGTACTCGGGGTGGTATTGGAGCGCCCAAAAGTCGCCATTGAGCAATTGGACGCTCACAGCCTGGACGCTTGTGTGTGCGTTCGTTGCAAGATGGAGCGCGCGCGATGATGGGAGGTGCGTGACCTCATCGTTGTGGCTCGTGAAGCCGCTAAAGACGCTCGATTTGCCCTCGTACATTGGATGTGCGCGACCTTCCGGCGTGAGCGCAATCTTGCGCGCGACGCCTAGCTCTTTCCCAAACTTGTTCTTCGCGACGACGCCGCCAGCGACTGCGACGGCGAGCTGCGCGCCAAAGCAGCTGCCAAACTGCGGCACGCCGTGCGCAAAACATGTGCGGGCGATTGCGCACATGCGCTGAATGCGCTCGTCGTCGCTTTTGTGCACGGTGAGCGACGAGCCCGACCAGCCGACGCCATGGTACTAGGTTATCAAGACATAGCAGCAAATGCAGCACACACAGTCGAGACAATGCATCAGCCGTGCCAGATCACCATTTTTGTGCGGGTCGACATGTAGATACGTACTTGGTTTAGGTTGGGCAATACAAAGTTTGAGTCGCCTGGGTACAAGAGATCGTAGCTCGCGACGTAAGGTGCTGGTGTGGCTTTCACGAGCATATTGGCGTAGAGCTGGCCTGCCGTGACTGCGCCGCCTGCCTCGAGGTCCTCGCGGCCCCACTGGATGTACCCGTCGAGCACGAGGTACTTGATCTGCCGCTCTGCAAGCGCATGTTGTGTGTGCATCAACGAAGTGCGCAGCAGACGCTGCTGCTGCGCCATGCGCCGAACACCAGCGTGCATCGTGCAAGTACCAAGGTGGCCGTCAGCTGGGCAGGCCAAACTCAATGACACCTTTTCACACAAATATCGAATCCTGCAGATTTTCTCAACCTTGAAGCTGCCATGTGCATACTGCACGCAAGTCAAAAATCGAATCGGGGAATGAAGAGTGATGATCATTGCAGCTCGTGCAGAATCGATCTGCGATCCGCCACAAGAGATTCGCTCGCGATCCGCCGCTCGTCAAGAACACTGAGAGCACACACGCACGAGAAGCACCAAGAGAACATGCTGCACCACGCTGTTCGACAGGTGAGCGAGCATGCCCGACCGGCAACGTCCATGCGCATGTGTGTGCGAAAGTAACGACCAGTTCCTCACTATACGCGTGTATGGGGATTGGATCTTTTACTGCAGATCGCCAAGAGCGCTGTGCGTCCGAGTAGCAGCTCGCGGGGCTTTGCCGCTGCCGCGTACGTGTCGTTTTGGATGCGTGGCGCTCTCTTGATCGTGTGCATACGTTCATCTCGTTCTCACTCTCTCATACACACACATGTCTGTCTTGCCACCTCTGCTCATACCATGAGCAGCGTCAAAGTGGACAATCCGTACACAGGTGAGACGTTCACTGAAGTGCCGTACGACACGAGCGCACAGGCGCACGCGAAACTCGACGCAGCAGTCGCAGCACAGCGCAAGTGGCACCGCGTCCCGCTGCACGAGCGTCAAGAGCTCTGCCACAAGTGGATCGACGCGCTCGCAAGCAGCACCGAAGCGATCGCGCGTGACATCTCGGGGCAAATGGGCAAGCCGCTACAGCAAGCGCGCAACGAAGTGAACGGCACGATCGCGCGCGCCAAGTGAGTGAATTGTCTCTATATCATGTCTCGTGTCGACTCGCTATGTGCTGTAGTGTCGACATGTGTGTATGTGTATGTGAGTATGTGACTAAATGCTGGTAAGCAGACGACTCACGCTGCGCACGACCTGCTGCCAGAGCGCTTGTGTATTTGTCGGACGAAGCGCTGCGCACCGACACGTTCCCAGAGGAGCACGGACTCTTTCGCCAGATCACGCACGAGCCTGTTGGTGTCGTCTACGTCATCGTACGTGCTGCAGCTGTCGAACTCAATCTACTTGACAGTGTCCTCTGACAGTGTGTTGCATAACCTGACGCCTGTACTTGCACGATCGCTAGGCGCCGTGGAACTACCCGCTCATGACGGCCGTGAATGCGATCATTCCGGCCGTGCTCGCAGGCAACGCCGTGATTCTCAAGCACTCGCCGCGCACGCCGCTCTGTGGCGCACACTACGAGCAGACGTTTGCACAGGCCGGCTTTCCAGCCCATGTGCTCCAGGCGTCGTTTGCGACGCACGACGTCGCAGCCGAGCTCATCGGCCGCCCCGAGACAGCGTTCGTATCGTTCACGGGCTCAGTCAACGGGTGCGCCATTGCGACTACGTGTGTGTGTGTGTACAGGTCTGGACGGAAGTGACACATGTACCGACACTGATGCGTGGGTGACGGTGCGTCTCTAGTGGCCGTGAGGTGCAGCAAGTTGCGGTGAAGCGGTTCATCAACGTCGGGCTCGAGCTCGGAGGCAACGTGTGTAGCTGCTGCTGACTGCCACTGTCGCTTACACGTCGCTCGCATGGAGCGTCACTCACGATTGTCTGTCCGTCTGCTCTGCTTTGCGCACTATGGTATTACAGGACGCCGGGTACGTCGCAGAGGACGCCGACCCAGTCGCTGCTGCCGAGGGTCTCGTCGATGGCGTGTGTTACAACGCCGGGCAGTCGTGCTGCGGCGTCGAGCGCATCTACGTGCACGCGACCAACTACGACAAGTTCGTTGCAGCTGCGACCGAGCTCATGGACGCGTACACGCTCGGCGACCCGCTCGACGCTACAACGTCGCTTGGACCAATGGCACTGCCGACTGCGACCGCGCTGCTCGCCGACCACGTGCACGACGCTGTCGCGAGGGGTGCGACGCAGCGCACACGTGGGGTCGGCAGGACGCATGACGGCAGCGGCCGCGGCCGGTTCTTTGCGCCGACGCTGCTCGCTGACTGCAGCGCGGCGATGCGCATCATGCAGGAAGAGTCGTTTGGACCGATCGTCGGCGTCCAGCGCGTCGCATCGGACGACGAAGCCGTGCAGCTCATGAACGACAGCGCGTTTGGTCTTACAGCGTCCGTGTTTACGCGCGACCGTGCGCGTGCGATGCGACTCGGCGCACAGCTCAGTGCTGGCACGGTGTACATGAACCGCTGCGACGCGCTCGACCCGCTGCTGCCGTGGACCGGCGTGCGCAACTCGGGCAAGGGCGTGAGCCTGTCGAAGCATGGCTTCCGCGCCGTCACGCAGCTCAAAGCGGTGCGTAAAGCATATGTATCTGTGTGATGGCTATGGGATGGATGGATGGATGGATGGACACTTATGCTGACGCTGGTGCTGATACTGGTGCTGATGCGGATGTGAATGGGTCGTGTCACGCTCCGCAGTGGAACTTCCGCGTCTAGAGCGTCGTCAGATGCATCCAGACGCTCCATTGCATGACGAGTGACGAGTGATGAGCCCTTTGTCTCATGCAGACTAGTTAGTACCACAGACGCTGGCTGCCCAACAGACGTCCTCTCGTTACGACCGTATCTACTCAGTCACACTCGAACGGATCTGATCCGTTGCAAGCGCATGGACATGAAAGAGTGGTGTGCGAACGCATTGCAAGTGCATTGGTAAGACGAGAGTGCGGATGGATGCTGCTCACTGTGAGCGCAGGTGTCTCTCGTCTGAGCTCAGACGACATTTGATCGCTCACACTTCGCTTGGACCGCTGAATGGGTCGACGTCCGTCTCGCTCGTGACGTACGCAGCCGTGATGCCGCCGTCGACGACAAACGACGTGCCCGTGACGTACGACGCGTCGTCGCTTGCGAGAAACAGCGCAGCTTTCGCCATCTCAGCCGCTTCGCCAAAGCGACCCATCGGCACGTGCACGAGACGCCGGAGCTTTTTCGCGTCCGAGTCGAGGAACTTTTGCAGCAGAGCCGTGTTGAGCGGTCCAGGACACAGTGCGTTCACGCGGATGTTCTCGCGCGCGTGGATGACCGCAAGCTCGCGCGACATGGCGATCACGGCGCCCTTGCTCGACGTGTACGCGAGCTGCGGCGTCGCAGCGCCGAGCAGTCCGACGAACGACGCGGTGTTAATGATCGAACCGCCACCGGCGCGCCGAAGCGCTGGGATCGCGTACTTGCACCCAAAGAACACGCCCTTGACGTTGATGTCCATCGTGAGGTCCCACACGTCCTCGTCCGTGCTGACTGCGTCGTCGTCGTTGCTGTGCATGATGCCCGCGTTGTTGAACAGGATCGTGAGCTTCCCAAACTCGCGCTCGGCGACGTCGACCATGTTTGCGACCTGCTCTTTCTTCGATACGTCGGCCTTGAGCGCGCGCGCAACGGTCTCGTCTGAGCGTCCACCGAGTTTGCGCACTTCATCGTGCACGAGCTGCACGGTCTCGGCGGCTGCCGCTTCGTTCACGTCGACGCATACGACGCGTGCGCCTTGTTTCGCAAAGAGGATCGCCGATTTGCGGCCGATGCCGCCAGCAGCGCCGGTGATCACAGCGACCTGGCCAGCGAGACGACTACCGAGTGCGCTCATTATGCTGATAGAGAAGATGAGGACGAGGAGGGAGAAGAAGAAGAAGTGTGTTGCTGAAGCAAGATCGAGAGAGATGTGTGCGTGGGAGCTGGTGCGTTTGTTAGTGAGCGAGCCAACCAGGTTGCATCAAATCTTCTGGCAGCTTCAACGTTCCCAATATCTACGAATCTACATTCGGACCTGGTGTCACAAATTCCGATTGCATTTAGTTTGTTGCTCCATACGATGTTGTACGAAGGTTACGCAAAATCACTTCAACTGCTTCGAATAGTGACATCGAAAGCACTTGTTATGTCCCCAACATTTAGTGTGCACAAAATTCCACATAATTTATCATATATTTGACTAACTATCATTGTTCGCAGATAACGAAGTGTTATTAACTGAAATCCACAAAGTGCATCATGAGATTACTAACCACTGAACTTGAACTTTGCCATCTTTCACTTGCGTTCACTATGGCACTGAATGTGTGATGTTTGTATCGCAGTGTTTGCATACCGCCCTCGCTTTTCGCTCGCCCAGTTTTACTGATTCGATGCGCATCAGGTGGCCAAAAGGTGTGCACTCGCGACAACCATCAGCAGACGACGTCCTGCTGCTGCGCCATCGACAGGTGGGCGAGTGAGCGAGTGCCAGAGCTGGTCGACAGGACCAAACGTGCCTCAGTGCGTGCGCGTGTCCTTCGCGTCTGCAACTGCGTGCGTGTGCGAGCAAGACTCGTTCATTTCGGAACCTGCCACCACGAGCGCATCCAGCTTTATCATCATCACCACCACATCCACATCCTCTCGAGCACGATGGCTGCAGCGGTTGAATCCTGCGACGTGCCTGTCGTGTCGTACGAGGACCTCGTGAACAAGGCGGACCTGTCACGCGCGATCGAGGAGGCGTTCGGCTATGACGGCATGGGTATCCTCGCGGTCAGCGGCGTGCCGGGGCTCAACCCAAAGCGCGAGAAGCTCCTACCGCTTGCGTTCCAGTACGTCTGCACTGCCCGATGAATAGCGTGTATGCACGCATGCGCTGCGGTAGCGGCTGTCTCTCTTTCTATCTTATGCTCCCACACACGACTGACTGACCACTTGCACGCACGTCGTCTCGCAGGTTTGCCAACATGCCCGAGGCCGTGAAGGAGCGCCATACGCTCGAGAAGGCGTACTACAGCTTTGGCTGGAGCCACGGCAAGGAGAACCTCCAGGGCAAGCCCGACTACTCGAAAGGATCGTACTACAACAACCCCGAGACGAACGACCCAACGAATGGCGACGAAGAGCTCATTGCCAAGTTCCCGTCGTTCTTCCACCCCAACATCTGGCCGCGCGAAGGTATGTATAGCTATGTATAGCTGTGTGTATACAGACGCTCTGGTGCTCACTAGTGTTCGCTCTATCCATCCATTGCTATGGCCACCTCAATAGAGCTCCCAGCGCTCGAGCACGCGTTCATGGAGCTCGGGCAACTCATTGTCGACACTGGCGTGCTTGTCGCGCACCAGTGCGACGAGTTCGTCGCTGCCAAGAGCGCGGCGTACGAGCGCGGGAAGCTCCATCGCATCATCAGCACGGTCAAGTGCTCGAAAGCGCGGTTGCTGCACTACTACGCGCTCTCGGACGCTGCAATCGCTGCCCAACAGCAAGCGACGACGCTCGAGGACTCGTTCTCGTGGTGCGGTTGGCACAACGACCATGGCGCGCTCACGGGTCTCGTCCAAGCGATCTTCACCGACATGGACGGCAACGTCGTTGCGAACCCCGATCCGGCCGCGGGGCTCTACGTCAAGACGCGCAAAGGCGCGATCATCAAAGCGAACATCCCACCGGGTCACCTCGTGTACCAGATCGGCGAAACAGCACAGATCCTCTCGGGCGGCGTGCTCCAGGCGACGCCGCATGCTGTGCGCGGCCCGCAGGTCACGGGCGTGAACCGCGAGACGCTCGCAGTGTTCATGCAGCCGCGGCCACACGAGCGCATGGCAATCCCGAGTGGCGATCCGCAGGTTGCTGGCAAGACCGAGAACCTGCCGAAAGGCGTGCCGCCATTGCTCTCGCGCTGGCACAACGACATGGACTACGACGCGTTCACGCAGGCGACGTTCAAAGCGTACTACTGAGCGAGTGGTATGCACATGGCGTGCGTCCAGCATCATGCTTGGCAATACACATACATACGCTGTCAGTCTGCTTGAGGATGTCATGCCGACTGCCATTATAGTAGTGTCGGCTGGCTAGAGCGGCTCGGTCTCTGCTACTTCAGCCTGTATGTCGTCGCTTGTACTAACGCCCTCTGGAGCTGCTGGCGTTGCGAGCTCGTAGCGCATGACTAGACACGCTGGTGGCTCGAGGTGGCGATAGTAGCGCTCGAGCCGCGCGTGCTCGCGAAAGCCCATGCGGTCGTAGAACGCAATGCCGTCGGCGTTGCCGACGTGCACGTGCAGCTGCAAGGCGTCGATCGCGATTGCAGCGCCATATTGCTGCGTGAGCAACTGCGCCTGCTGTACGAGCCGCTCAATGAGCTGCCGCGCAATGCCCTGTCGTCGGTATCGCGGCTCGACTGCGAGCGTGCGCACGTGCACCGCCTTGTTGAGCGGTTCGTACTCGGCGACGAGTGCGCCAACAACTTTCGCTGGTGTCAATGTCGTCACAGCAGCAGCAACAGGCACGGACGTGTGGCTGTTGTCACGTGGCGCATCGCAGTCGCTGCCATTCGCAAGCGTAGCTGCCCACGACAGCTGTTTGTCGTCGCGCAGTGCGCGCTTGTAGCAAAACTCGGGGCACTGCACCGGCAGGACGCCGAGGTTGAGCTTCTTTGCTTCGCGGACGAGCATTGGTGCGTCCGTGAGGCAGTGCAGCGCCACGTGCACGTGCTTGCCAATGTCATCATTCGCACAGTCACTGGTGTCATCAGCGGCATCGACGTCATTATCGCTTGTGACAAAAGCGCGCGCTTTTTCGCGGCAACTGTGCTCGTTGTCGGTGTCGCGATGGCGCTTCATGGCGGCGGCCGTGCAGTGCTCTGCTTCCCGTGCGTCGAGAGCAGTGACAGCAGCAGCAACAACGACAGCTGGTTCCAGGGCTACGTCTTCCTCGACGACGCAGCGCTGCAGCTCGGGATCCTCGCAGAGGAGCTGCCTGTTGACGATTGGTGCGCGTTTGAGCTTGCTCGTGTGCGAGGAAGCAAATGACCAAGTGGCAGCGCTCGAGCGCAGACTCATGACGTTGCTGTGTGTGTACGTTTGTCTGCCACGTGGCTGGCTCCTCGTGCGTGCAACAGCGTGCGGTGTCCCGATGGTGGCTACAAGGAGTTCCGTCTCACACTCATGCATTTTGACGTACGTACGTGCGCGTATGCATACGTGACGCCATCACGAGTAGTTATCAGTAGCTGCTCACAACATCTCCTCTATCTGCGTGTATACGCATGTCGACGTGCTGCCAGCGCGAGCAAGAGGCCGTGCTCACAGTCGCCAAGACAGGCGGTGACCTCTGCCGCCTCCAGAGCGACGAGTTGCGCTTTGACGCCACGGCGCTGCTGGTACGTACGGTCATCATCACACATCGCCAGAGCGACTGACGACGGGCAATCCACAGACAGATCTCCTTCTCTCTCTCGCTCTGTCACTTACAACGCAATATCGTGTATGTACATACTAACAAACGGACAACCGACTGCTGCACTGACAGACCGACGAGCAGGCGGTCACGGCCATCCGCACGTACTTTCCAGCGATCGCAGCGCGCGCGAGCGGCGACGAGGTGCGTTTGGACTGTCGCCACTGACTGTCGCTCTCGCTCTTGCACTGCGCTGTGCTCACCATTCACTCGTCAGGCGCTGCTCGCCGACTGCGTTGTGTGCTTTGGCGACGTCGCGCTCACGGGCGTCACGTTTGCTTCGCCTGCAGTAGCGACGAGCAATGCGCTGTGATGTTAGTGACTGCGACAATCAGCGCTCGAGGATGTCGTCGACGTCTTGCGCGCCTGCGACGCTCGAGCACATGAGGCGGAACGAGAGCGCGAGCCGCAGTCGCAAGGCGCCGCGCGGGACTTCATCCAGTGGGACCCAGCACTCGAGCGGACTGCCGCTCGTGAGCTGTGCGAGTGCGACCTGCGCGTTCACATACGTACAGACCAGACCATCTCCGTCAGTACAACCACTAAGACTAACTAACCAGTCCATACAACCCGTCAGTCCGTTCGTCTGTACCTGGCCTTTGCCCATAAAGTGGTGCGGTAACAGCTTGCTCTTGTCGAAGACGCTGCAGCGCAGTAGCACCGGCGGTCCCGTGTACATGGCCTGGAAGAGTGACTCGAGACCATGTGCTGCGCGCGTCGACTCGTCGGTCACGTCTGTGCGCCACGCGTTCTCGATCGGTCCAAGTGGCAATGGCGATGCGGCGTTCGTCGAACTGGTGTTGGTGGCACTGCGACTGCTGCGAACGTGGACGTGGTGCGTTGGGACCGCAAAGCGGAACGTGAACGTGTCGTCCTGCGTGCCCCAGCGCGGGTTCACGCCGCCATCGCCGACGCGACTGCGATGCGCGTCGATGCCCCACGAGTCGGCGCTCGCACCAGGCGCTCGACAGTCGGTCGCGAGTTCGAGAAACACGTACGGGTCGCTCTGTCGATGGCGGTGACGACAGGGATCGACGACGCAGACGAGTGCGAGTGTGAGTCAATGAGCATTACGGCCAGACAGCCAGCTAGACAGACAGTGACGCAGGCAGACTACTGCACATACCGAATGGAGGATCCAGCCGCATGGAATCAAGTCGCGGCCCTCGAGGAGCGTGACCTGCACGATCATACAAGCACACAGCGCGTGAGCCATCGTCATCATCGCAGATAGAGACAAAAAGACACAGAGACGCATACAAGACACACTGCAGCACGCACCGAGAGCACGCCGACAAAGCGGTGCGGCAGACCGACTTCGCGAAACATCGCGTTGCGCTGCGCACGCGCGTGAATCTCGACGAGGAACGGCGCGCGCGCGTCGTCGTCGTCACCGTCGCTGGCAGCGCCGTTGCAGCTGCTGTCCACGCTTGCACTCGGTGCCTCGCTGCTGCTGCTATTGCAGCTGTAGCTACTGACAGTGCTCGGACGCCCGCACGTGCTACTACTGCAGTTGGTATTGACACCGCCACAGCCGCCACTGCCACTACTGCGCGGCGCAAAGCCGCCGTCGAGCTGGTACTGCGAGATCGACGCAACGAGCCAACCCTCGCCGCACGTCGCTTTCCACATCTCAACAAGCTCGCTGTCGCTAAACACGGTTGCGATCACGTCGTCGCACGTCTCGGTGCCGATCGGGCTGAGGCGGTCCCACCCGAGCTCGACGTGTCGCGGCGCATGCTGCTTGTGCATGTACTGCAGCGCGCTCTCGACGGCTTCGACCTCCCACGGGTTCACAAACATGATCGCCTCGCCGAGCAGCTTGGCCAATATGTGTGGCGGCTGCTGCGGTGGCGCTGGCGGTGGCGGTTCGCTAATGCCATGGCTACTGCTACTGCTGCCGTCGCTCGTGTCGCTTGCACTGTCGCCCTCCGACCCACTCACGAGCAGTGGGTGGTGCAACTGACCGACCTGTTGGATCAATAGCCGGAGCTTGCGCGCTTTGCAGCAGCGCTTGAGGAACGCGTGGCTCGCATCGGCTGTCGCGCAGACGCCGGCAGCAGCGAGCCACTCGAACGCGTCGTGCACGAGGAAGCACGGAACGTGCACGCGCGGGTCGACGCGAAAGCGCCGGAGCCGCGTCGCAATGCCAAAGCGCGCGTGCTGCATGAGCAGCAGCACGTAGTCGTCACTTGCGGCGGCGAGCTCGGCGTGCATCGCTGCGCTCACGCCAATGTCGCGCAGGAACGCATGGAGGTCGCATCGGCCTTCCGCGTGGTGCAAGTGCGCCAAGTGCTGTCGCAAGTGCTGCCGCAAATGCAGATGCGGCAAGTGCAGATGATGATGGAGATGGTGATGGTGGTGCTGATGGCTGTCCGTACCATCACCGTCACCGTCGTGAATCTCGTCGGCTTCAAAGACGTCGCGACCGTGGTTTGCCAACGTCTCGCGGTCATGATTGCTGCGGCCGTCGTCCTTGACGCGTCGATCGTGGTGCTGCTGTTCGGCGCGATGGAGCGCTGCGAGCTTGCGCGCCGAACCGTCGAGGCCGTATAGCCCACAGACGCACGTGACGTCCTTGACCGAGTAGTCAAACTCGCAGCGTAAGTGCGACTCCATGAGCGAGTACCAGCGCTTGAGGCCGTCAAGCGGCGCATCTTCGAGGAACTTCCACATCTTGCGCGGCGTGAACAGCGAACTCGCAATGTCGCGCGGTTTGGCGGCTGCTGCCGTCGCAGTGGGTGTAGCGACCGTATCACTCGACCGCGGCGCGTCGTCGGCAGTCGCGCAGTCGCTTAGAAAGATTTGGCACCGCGCGTAGTGCGTGCGCAGGATCGAGACCATGAGGATGAGCGTGTACATCTTGCGAAGCTTGCGCCAGTGGCTCGCGAGCTTCTCGCGCTGTGGCGACATGGTCGACGCCGAAGACACGGACGTCGTCGACGGCGCAGCACTCGTCGTAGTCGCAGTGGCACTGCCAGCACGACTACTACCACTGAGGTACGACGCAACGGTCTCGAGAAAGACGTAGCCAAACGTGCCCGAGAAGTTCCACGTCGTCGGGTCGCTCGCATCGCGCGCGTGGCGCTCGGTCTGGTGCGCCTGGAGCGTCCGGATCAATCGCGCGCTCTGCTCGAACGCAAACAGACTCAGTTCGGCAAAGTACTCGTCGTCGGCCGTCCGCTCGCGCGAGCTCACGACTGTTCGACATACACGTACGTGAAGATTTCATCCATCCATACACAGACGGATAGACAGCCAGAGACACAGCAATACGTCAAAATGTGTCAGTCGACCCGAGACGCGATGGGTCGAATATACCAGACACCACACCACATCAAGCCAGGACGCGGACGTACAGAAGGGCGCGAGGATCGCTTCATGGATGATGCGCGACTCGTGGCGGCACCAGCTGAGGAAGATAATACCCGTGCGCACGGCGACCGCGACGTGCGCGACGATACGGTTCGGCAATGCGATCTGCGCGTGCGCGTCGAGATGGAGGACGTAGCAGAGCTGGATCGTCAAGCCCTCCCAGTCGCGGTAGATGTCGTCCGTGATCGTGCACGACGCAAACGTTGCGCACGAGTGAAGCATCGAGAGCGCAATGTACTCGATCCACTTGCACAGCGTCGCTGCGCGTCCGAGCTCCGAGAGGAGGAAACACACTTCGACAATGTGTAAGTACGCGTGCGGCTGGAGCACGCCGAGCGCGGCTTCGACGACGTAGTCGCGGTCGACTTCGAATTGCCGACAGAGCGGCGCGCAGAGCTCTTCGAGGAACTCCTTATGCGGCTCGGCGCGTCGCGCAGTCGCGGTCATAGGCGTAGTAGTGGCTGAGTCGCCAGTGTCACTCGCGTCAAAGTGCCGAAAGCACACGTCGAGCTCGGCGCGAAAGTGGCTGATCATTTCACGCGCGACGCGGATGCCGACCATCTTGCCCACGAACGCCGACGACGCCCAGCGACGGCACTCAATGTCGGCGATCTGTGCCTTGAGCCACGGCGCTGGTGGAGCCGTCGGCTTTGGTGACGGCTGCAGCAACTGCGTCGTGTTGGCACGTGCAATTCGTGCGTGGTCGCTGAAGCGGTTGCTGTTGTGGCTGCTGGCAGTATCGATGCTGCTCAGCGCTGCGGACGCGGCGAGGTCGGACGTGTGCACGTCGCTCATGCGGCGCGGCGACGGTCTCCATAGCGACCGCTCAAGCGGCGGGATCTTCACTTCGACGCGGTACAGATTGCGCATCGACGCGCGCACGCGCGGCGACGCTGCGTGCGGGTCGGCAGCTACCGCAACCGCGTCAGTCGAGCCAGTAGCTCCACCGTTACCAGTGCTGTTGCTACTACTACTAGCCTCGGCTGCTGCGAGTTCAAAGCGCGCGTGCACGTTCACAAGGTGACGCGCCTGCAGCATCTCGACGAGCGCCGTGTCGCTCAGTCCGTTGCGTTTGCACGCGTACGCCGCGAACGAGAACGCGTGCTCAATGTCAGCCGTCGTTGCAAGCTTGTGGTGCCGCGGTGTGACGAGTGCACTCAACTCGGCGTCGCTTGCTGCTGCTGCGAGCGCGCGGCGCTGCTGCTGCTTGGCGGCCCAGAGCAGCAGCGCCGAGTGCGCGCTCGAGTGGAGGTACTGAAAGTACATTGGGATCGATGTGAGGTTGACGTAAAAGTGCACGACCGCGTGGCAGCGCGCGCGAATGTCGTCGTGGTCATTGCCATCGTGACTGCACGTCGTCGGGTGGTACGCGCACGCAGTAGTGTCGGGCATTGCATCAACGGCCTGCGCGAGCGGCTGGAGCACGGTCGACGCCTGCTCAAAGTCCTCGAGCCACCACAGCGCGCAGCTCTCCATCCATCGGTCGCTGCGCGCGCGAAAGAACGGCACAATGTCCGTGTCGAGCAGCGCGCGCGTGACGACGTCAGCCGACGTGACGTCGTGCTGCAGCGACGTCGTGCTGATAAAGTCGTGCTGGAAGCTCTCGTGCGTGCGGTACTCGACGAGTCGCGAGACGACGAGCGCGAGACTCGGGTCCCCGAGCCGCGCTGTGAGCACGCGCAGCGCCTCTTGCAGCCGCGGCGGTTCACAGAGTAGGAAGAACGCAGCGGCCGTCGCATACTGCTTCTTGCTCAGCAGCGAGTACGCGTTCTTTACGGCTGCGGTGCACCAGCGCTCCTGCGCAAAGTCGTGGTCGAGAAACAGCGCGAGCGTCTACGGCCATAGCGCCACCAAGTGTGTGGGGTAGTGTATGAGAACAAGTGGGTCAGTGCGTGCTTGGCACTGCCGCGTGGTAGCGAGACCGAGGACTCAACGTCGGAGAGTACGCACACACACGCAGCCATACACACTGACGCACCTTGTCCTGTTCCGACTTGGAGATCTTGGCGAGTGCGCCGAGTACGTTCTTCTTTCCGAGTGCAATGTAGAGCAGACATACGTCCATGGCTAGGCGCGTGCGTGCAAACATGCTCTTGGCGAGTCTACAGCAACGTGCATGACGCAGCGGTGATGGTGGTGGCGTATGTGGATGCCAGTCATCAGCAGTTCGACCCACGCGCAGTGCAGACGTCAGTGAGTGCCTCACACACTCGCTAATTCACCTGTCGTCGCACATGCATGCGTCCTACACACTGCACACGTCACACGTCATACATTCCGACACACACGCACGCACCGCTCGACGACGGCGCGCAGGTCCTTGGTGTTCTTGACCCAGAGTCCGAGCCACATCGGTCGCAAGTCATCCCACGTCGCTTGCGGATGGACACAGTTGTCGATCAGGAACTGCTGCGCGTCCGAGTGCAGCGCCCAGAGAATCCCGGACGACGGCGACTTGTCGAGACTCGCGCGCACCGACTGCTCGTGGCTGCTGTCGTGGCGCGGCTCGACTGTCGTCTCGGCCGCGCTGCTGCCACCGTCGCGAGCCGCTTGTACCGCTAGCGTCGTAGCGTCCGAGAGCACGCTCTTCAACGACTTGGCAAACATATACGACGAGAAGAAGCGCTTCGCGCCGATGTCGGCGGCCGACGCGTCGAGGTCGAACCCGAGCGCCTGCATCGCTGCGACGTAGTGCAGCACAGCCTTCATCTCGACAAAGTGCTCGGCCTCAAATGACGCAAAGAGCAGCGCACCAGTCGCTCGGTACGGCGACGCCGTGCCGCGCTGAACAGCATTGATTGCCTCGGCGATGACTGCAGCCTCGCTCGCATCGAGCCGTCCATTGCTCGCTGCGGGCTGCGGGCGGCTGAACAGGTCGTCGGCGTTCGTGTCAGTGCTCGTCGTCGAATCACCAAACAGGTGCTCGGCCTTGCTCATTGCGCGCGTCTGCACTGCTGTCGAGTAACGCCCGACTGAGTCGCGCCGGCCAGTCGAGCTTGCGCCCGAGCTGCTGCTGCCGTTCGTTCTCCGCGACGCCGAGTACGAGAGCACGCCGCTGCGCGCGCTCACGTGCGCCGAGACTTTGTCGTCGATGACCTTCGCGAGCAGCTTAAGCATCTCGACGGCGTCCTTGAACGCGCGCGCAAACTCGTACGCTGGTGTATCGCCTGCGAGCTGCGTGTCCTTGACGCCGACGCGCGCGTGCATGCCAAAGAGCGTCGTGAGCACGACGTACGGGTGCCACACCGGCAGCTTCTGTGGCGACTCGGTGGCTTTCCAGTCCATCGAGTACTGCAACAAGTTCCCGGGCTCGTCCCACTTGCCAAGCACCTCGGGCATCTCGTTCGACGCGACTGCGTGATGCTGCATCTGCTTGCTGTTGCCGTCGTCACTGCTACTGGACGCGAGGAAACCGCCACCAATGAGCAGTGCGGACGAGTCGCGCGTGCAGTCAAAGATCGCGTACGGTGTCGCGAGGTCGTCACCGATTTGCACCCACCGATGCGCGTGCATGTCGTACTGGTACAGCACGAGACCTGCGACGTAGTGCACGGCAAGCACGTCGACATTGAACTCGACGTGTGCACTGCACCAGCTGAAGCCGAGGATCGCGCCGCGGCCACCCGACGCGATCGACTCTTCGAGTCGCATGATACCGAGCCCCGACTCGGCTTCGTAGATGTGCAGCGTGTCGGGCTGACCGATGTCAAGCACTGCAATACGGTTCGGGTCGTCGACTTCAATGTGGTGTGTGCCCCGCCGCCGAGTCGCAGCGGTATCAGCCGACGATGGCAACTCACCGTTGTGTGCACTCGCAGCAGCACTGTCGTCGACGTAACCGCGTCGAAAGAACCGATTGATCGGCGCCGCGTCGTCGCGAGGCACAGCATGCAATGGCGCACCTACGTTACACGTGCTCATGAGTGTGAAGCTCAGCGCGTCGCCCAAGAGCTGGCAGCGCCAGTGCTGGACCGCCCCTGTCGCGTCGCCGACGAACAGCAGCGAGTTGAGTCCTGACGGCCCGTCGCCCTGCCGCTTGCTCGAGAACGCGCGCTGGCGGTAGTCGCGCTCGCCTGCGACCGACGTGATGTCGTGTTTGTTCGCGATCGTGCTCTTCTCGATGTTCACGGCCGTGAGCTCGAACGACGCAGACGTCAGCGACCGCACGCCTCGCCACGCACGCAAACGGCCTGGCAGTGACGTGACGCCAAAGAGCAGCACCGTGCTCGACGCAAACTCGCCGTCGTCGACGTACACGGGACACACGCACAGCAGCGCGAGGCTCGGTGCAGCCTGCACGCGCAGCAGCTGGCGCCAACCGCCGTACAGCGAGACGTCTGCTGCAGGCACGACGCGCGCATGTTCGCGGCTGCCGCTGCTTGCAGAGCTGTTTGACATGTCGAGCGACGACAGGAAGCTACTGCGCAACGCGCTCGAGTGCGTCTCGACTGCATCGTTGTCGTCGTCAGCTGACGTGGATGGCGGTTCGCTCATCGTTGGCGCGCTGCCGCTGAACGCACTCGACGGTCGCGTGACCGACGACTTGGTGCGGAAGCGCACGACAGTGACCTCGTCGACCGGGATCGCGTCGAGCCGCGCGCGCACGTCGTCTGCTGCTTTGCCAACGACGCGGTGGTGATTCACGCCGACGAGCTCGTCGCCGAGTGCGACTTGGTCCACCGCGCTGCGCTTCGCGTGCAGCGCCGTCACGACGAGCTTTGCGTCGCGCGCTTCGAACGCAAAGCCGACGCCGTGCTGCGCGTCCTTGCGAATCACGACCTCGTACTCGGCGCCCGACTCGCCCGTGTTATAGTCAAAGACCGTCCACGGTGCGACGCTCGGCGCGCGGCCAAAGTGGCGTCGACTGCTCGGGCTGCGTCGCACCTTGGGCGACGACACGACGCCTGCAGCGTTTGCTGTGCGGCCGTACACCTCGATTGCTCCGGACGCGAACGTGACAACCAACAGCGGCGTCGCGTCAAAGTGGAGCGTCGGGACCCACTGCACCGAGAGCACGGCGCCACACTCGGGCGCGCACGTGAGCACGCCAGACGGGATCAGGCGCGACTCAGCCGAGAACGCCGAGAACGAGATCCAGAAGATGAGGATCTCGTACGTAGTCGCCGTCGACTGTGGTGGTGGCGACGACAGCACACTTGCATCAGTCACTATCGCAGTATTCACAGCGTGCTGCTCCGACACACCAACGCTCGCGATTAGCGGCAGCGACGGATGCGCTGCGAGCGCTGCGATCGCACCCGAGTGGCCGCGGTACCAGCTCTTGCGCTTGACGTGCGGACGCAGCGTCGCCCGTGCGACTGCGACGCTGTACGACAACAGGATACTGTCCGCGCGCTGCAGCACAATGTCGAGCATCGACGGTGTCGCAAAGTCGTCCTGCGAGAAGTACGCCATGATGCAAATCTCGCTTAGTGGCGCGACGACAACGATCGCTGGAGCAGCTACTGCTGCGTCGTCGGCCTGGCGTTGTCGCTGCTGTAACTCACTCTCGCTCTCGCTCTCGGCCGCATTCACTTGGATGCACACGCCGGTCTCTTCGATCGTCGGCGTCGCAGTCGGCACGCCAACGAGCCGCCAGAGGTGCAGCACGCCGCGCTGGTCGACGCCCGAGATCCAGTCGATCTGGCTCCGGAGCTGCTCGCTTGCGCTCCCAAACTTCTCTTCACTGATGTTCCGGTTCTTCGAGAGCACCCACCGAAAGTTGTCGATCGGCTCGTGCGGCTGGTACACGAGCACGACCGTGAACACCGGAATGCCGTCGCGTGTTCGGTCCGGGTGTGACTGGCCCGTCGTGCTACCTCGCAGACCAGCAGCGCTAGCGTCGTCACTCTCGGTCCAGATGCGGATCACGCGGCAGATCGAGCACGTAAGCAGCACGCGCGCCGGCTCGAACCACTGCGTCTTGTGGCACCCGTCGCGTGCGCTCGCGCTGCGCAGTTGCGAATTCGCTGGCTTCCACGAGTAGTACACGATCGGGTCTGGGTGCGCGAGCTCGTCGACACACACGACCTCTTTCATCGCACGCGGCGGCCGTGCGAGCGTCGACGTGTCTTTGGTCGTAGAATCGCTGTCGGTTAGTCGCCACACCTGCAGCCGCCCGCCGCCCGCCTGTAGCGACGACAATACGTACTCGGACGGCGAGAACTTGACGATTTCGTTGCCAGCACCGACGTGGCTCGTGCTGCGCCAGAGCAGTTGCGCCTGTGGGATCGCGTCATCGAGGCGCGGCTCGATGTTGTGGATGTCGAGGATGCCGATACCGTTGCGGTCTGAGAACAGCAGCCGCTCGGCGCAGCGCGAGAACGAGAAGCTGTAGATCGCGCCGCCGTTGCCGTTGTGCGGCAGCGTGAGTTGCCACTGCGCTGCAAACACGACCTTGGAGTGGCGCTTCTTGCTGCGCGCTCCACTACTGTCGGTGGCGGCGCCGTTGTTGCCAGCTGCGACGAGTCGCGGCGCGTGCACGACGAGCTCTGTGGCCGAGAGCGATGCGAGCTTGGCGTGAAACGCGCTCCAGCGCACCTTTGCGATTGCGCTCGAGTGGCCCGACGGCGCGATCGTGCTGAGCAGGATGAAGTCGTCGCTGTCGTACAGGCGGATCTGCTGCTGCGACGGGATAGCGACGACGTTGCGGCCGTCTACACGCACCCAGCTCCATGCGCGCATGTTGCTGCGCGGTGCAAGCGTCGTGGTCATGCTGCCGAGCGCGTTCTAGACTGATGAGGCGGGCAAGTGTCGTTACGGGGATCTCGTGCTGGCGCAGTGCTGGACGATGTCTGCGTTGGCACGCGCTTCGTCGTCGCCGCTTGGTGTGCGGATTTGCGGTGAAGCGTTGAACTTGAGCTGGGCGACAAAGATAAAGATCCAGCATACTGAGACCAAGATGCGCGTACACCACTTGATCTGTCCAAAAGTATACTCTACTCTAGCTAGCACAAGTTCAACAGCTATGTGTCTGCAATCTCGATTAATTCCGACGCCTTGAGATGACTGCAGTAGGGTCGAGGTATGATCTGTCGATGATCGTAGAGCTCCATGACGCTGAAACTCGTCATCAATCTGGCAGCGATGAAGTGAATGATGTAGTGGCAGCTTTGCGTAACCCGTGCTTCTAATGTCAAGATTCGCATCGGATGCCTTGCAGTGCCGTCGTTCGATGTCGAGTTGCCAAAGGTCGGTAAACGCATTTACCAGTGATTGTCTAGAAAAGCAGCAATACCAACAGCAGCATGTGTTGTGTGGGAGAGAACGATATTGATATCATCTCTCGATTGCAGAGCAACCGAAATGATCGACAACGGACAGTCCACCATCGAGCGCACGTTGTGTCTGGACGAGCAAGTATGTGTTGTGTGGCGTGCGCTGGAGCATCGAGCACTCGCGTCAAAAGTGGCGACTAGTGTCGTTCGTCCACTAGGTCGGTCGTTCGCGATCGTAGCGACGACGACGATTTTTCAGGACCAGATGTCATCACGGTCGTGTGGCACAAGAGTTCAGTGCTGTTGAAAGAAAGGAAGAAATCCTTGGTACTAAAGCTGTTGTTGTTTGCTTCGTGCTCGAAGATCGAATGGCGACCGTTCGCAGTGCCACCAGTTGCTCTTCACTCGAAAGTACTTGCAACAGCGAGAGCTCAGTCAAAGGCATGCATGTTCTTGGTCTCGATCATCTCAAGTCGAGCCATGTTCTCGATACTCTAGTCAAGGCAGGACGTTTGGCTACCAGTACGTCGGTAGAGAGAACCCGAGCATAGGACATTTGCAAGAGAGAGAGAGAGAATATGTACCTGAAGCCACACACGTGAGCGCATTCAGGTCCATTGCAGTCAACTATCCCGCTGAGCCTGCTTCATGGCGCTCGATGTCGATCGTGATCAAGCAGTTTTTTGTTAGTAAGACTTCGGCACAGCTGCTGCTGCTTGAAACGCGTTATTTCAACTGTGAACCGACTCAAAACAAGCGACTCAAACAACCACCCAGTAAAAATAGCGGTCGCACAACGACGACAGACGACACCCTTGGATTTAGCACTATCGTTTGTTGCTCTTGTCTCTTTCGACAACACGACCTTTCTTCGGCCAGCAAAAAAAAGCGAGCGCTTCTTTTGTGCAGCTCGACAAACCTCGGCAGCAACCTCGGTGCACATACACACGCACACGAGGCACACACGAGCGAGCTCGTCCATCCGCACGCACAAACACACACTTGCCGCGTTCGCGAGAGAGATCGCTAGTGCTGCATCATGGGCAACTGCTGCTCGACCGACTCGGCCGATCCTGCAGCGCACGCGCACAGCGTCAACCTCATCAGCGCCAGCGCGCACGCGAATGCGAACGCGATCAACAATGGCGTCATCCATGCGAGTGGCGCGACGACCATGAGCACGCAGTCTGTCGGTAGCGCCGAGATCGTCAAGCTCGAGAAGACACAGCCGCAGCCGCAACAGCAGCCAAAGCCCGATGCAAACGGCGTCGTCGAGGTCGTGAAAGACGCAGTCGTAGCGCCGCCGCCGTCGCAACAGCAGCCGGAAGAGCCACAGCCAGAAGAACACGAGCCGCTATTGCTGCCAGAGGACGAGCCGTCCGTCAAGTCGGTCGCAAGTGGCCGCACGCAGCCTGAAGGCCCTGGACCGACGCACACGCTCCAGATCGGCGACTACAACCTGCGCTACTCGTATTACTCGAAGCGCGGGTACTACCCAGAAGGTACGTGTTGTTGCTATGTGTATGCGTGTAGGTGTGCATGCCCAGCCGTGATGCTGACTGTGTGTATCTGCATATCTACACAGCACGCAAGAAGGCGAACCAGGACAGCTACTACTGCGAGACGCACTTCACAGGCGACGACCAGAAGGCGTTCTTCGCGGTGTTTGACGGCCACGGCCAGTTTGGCGACATCTGCTCGCAGTTTGCGGCTGAATACGTACGTTTGCTGTCGGCGTCGTGACGTGACGTCGGCACTCGTGCTAGTGGTACTAGTAGACTGCGTCAATGCTCAGTACTGACACGCCCTGTATGCATCGGTGTGACTGTCGGTCTGTAGCTGCCCGAATACATTGAGAAGCACCTCCAAGACAACGTTGGGATCCTCCCAGCACTCACACGCGCGCACCAAGAGACAAACCAAATGGTCCGTGCGTATACAGCTACTGCACTGCTCTACTATAAGTTGTTTGACTGACCTGATGGTGTGTATGGTAGATGCACGACGCGTCGTTCGACGACTCGATGAGCGGCACAACGTCGATCTCCGTGCTCTTCCACGGCAACGAGATTCACATTGCGAACGTCGGCGACTCGCGCGCGATCATTGCGCAGGAGAACCTCAAAGCCACGGGGCCGTACGAAGACATGTCGCTCGTTGCGAAGCCGCTCTCGATCGACCAGACGCCATTCCGCAAGGTATGTGCGTCTTTGTATAGGGTCGTATGTGTGGATGTGAGCTGACGCCATCGACCCACGTGCGTGCAACGACAGGACGAGCGCGAGCGCGTGAAGAAGTGCGGCGCGCGGATCCTCACGGTCGACCAGGTCGAGGGCTTTGAGCCAATTCACGAGAACTGGGGCCTCAGTCTTGGCGACGAGATCGACGAGAACGGCGACCCACCGCGCATCTGGCACCCGTACGGGCAGTACCCGGTACGTCGTGCGTCGCACGTCGACTCGATGAGGATGCTCGCAGTTGAGACCGTCAGCACGGCCACCTCTGACTCCCGCTCTACTATACTGTTTGTGTATTGTAACGTCTAGGGCACTGCGTTCACGCGCAGCATCGGTGACCTCGTGTCCGAGGAGCTCGGCGTGACGGCCGAGCCCGAGATCCTCTGCAAAGCACTGAACGCGCACGACAAGTTCATCGTGATCGCGAGCGACGGTGTCTTTGAGTTCCTCACGAGCCAGAACGTCGTCGACATTGTCAAGAAGTTTGACGACCCGTCCGAGGCGTGTCGCGCCCTCGTCGAAGAGGCGTACACGCGCTGGCTCCAGTACGAAGTGCGCACGGACGACATCACGGCGATCGTCATTTTCCTTGACGGCCTCACGGCGAACCGCGACATCTCGCGCGGCAGCATCTACGTCGGCGGCGAAGTGCTCGACCTCATGTCAATGCAGCGACCGGTGCGCGGGATCGGGAAGAAGGACTACGGACCGCGCAATACGATCGTCGGCACTGAAGCGATCCGACTGTCGCTCACCGAAGGCCTCTTTAACGGTGTGGACCCATCGGAGCTGCTGTACGACCTCAGCGACGACAGCGGTGGCGAGAAGTCCGACTCGGAGATCAAGTGGATCAAGGAGATCGTGCAGCAGAACTTTCTGTTCAACCACCTGAGCGACGTCAAGGTGTGTGTGTAGATGCGCATCTAGGTGTGCGCTGTTGCCCGTTGCAAGTGGATGAGATAGGATGTCGACACCATCGACTGCTCAAGAGTGCTGCTGATGCTGCTGCAGTAGACTGACAGTGTCCTTACTGATGTGCTTCTGCGACGCAGATCCTCGAAGTCATCTCGGTGCTCAAGCGCGTGGAGGTGAAGGCTGGCGACGTTGTGATTCGCCAAGGCACGCCAGGCGACACGTTCTACTTGGTGCGTCCTACTGTGCGCGTACTTGCAGCAGTCGCAGTGTCTGACAGATCGATATGCCTACGTGTCTCTGTGCATTGCGATCTCTAGATCGACAGCGGTGAGTTTGAGGTGCGCGTCGTGCCAGAAGAGAGCCGCAGCTCGCAGACCAGCACAAGCGCGTTGTCGCCCGAAGACTACGGCGACGTCGTGCACGTATACAAGTCGGGGCCGCAGCACCACCCGACGTTTGGCGAGCTCGCGCTGATCTACTCGAAGCCGCGCGCAGCGACCGTGATCGCAAAGGCAAAGGGCGCGCTGTGGGCACTCGACCGTCTCGCGTTCCGCGCGATCCTCATGCGCGGGCGGCCAATGCGCGACGTCGTGCACCGACTGCGGCAGATCAGTCTGCTGCGACCACTCACGGTCGCGCAGACGAACCTCGTGGCCGAGGAGATGAAGGTCCTGACGTTTGACGACGGGCAGTTCATCCTCCACGAGGGCATGAACGAACCGGGCTTCTTCCTCATCACGAGCGGCAAAGTCGAGGTCTCATCGAAGCAGAACGCGAGCATGGGCACGATCCAGCTCAAGGCGCTCGACTACTTTGGCGAAGTCGCACTCGTGCGTCGGCGATCGATCAGGTGCGTCATTGTCATTGACTGATGAGATGTGGAATTGTGGCTGTCTGTCTGCCTGCCTATCTTCATGTCCGCCTACTTGTATAGCTGTATGTTTGACTAACGGATATACAACCTTGTACATGCGACGAACTGCTCATGGAGTAGCCAGCGCACGATCCGCGCGCTCGAGCAGACCGAGTGCCTCTTCATTGCGAAAGACACGTTTGAGCAGTTGGTCGGGAAGCTCTCGTCGATCCTCGAGAAGGACAAGATCCGGCGCTCGCGCAAGGAGTGGATCGCAGAAGCGCGCAAAGCCGCCAAGGTACGTGTGTGGGTGTCCATGTATACTCGTGATTGCGTGTGTACAGCTGCGCGACTTGTTTACACATACTGTGTCGCTCTCTCGTGTGCGTGCCTGTCGGATGTAGCCGGACGAGTTTGTGTTGTTTGACGAGCCGAGTGGTCCGAGCGAGCTGCCGCGCTCGATCGAGCAGCTCGAGATCGTCGGCAACGTGTTCTCGGACGTGACAAACACCGTGCGACTCGTGAGCGTCAAGGGCGCGTCGCCGCCGCAGTTCATGACGCTGCGCACCGTGAGCAAACAGGCGATCTTTGACGCGAGCATGCAGACGCACGTCGTCGGCGAGCGCGACATCTACGTTGCGCTGTACGAGAAGAACGCACTCGTGCCGCACGTCTATGGCCTGAATGCGAACGATACCGACATCCACTTGCTCTACGACGCGCAGGTCGTCGGGAGTCTCGAGAGCTTTCTCCACGGCGAGGGCCACGGCGAGTCGTTTGTGCGGTACTACGCCGCGCAGGTCGTGCTCGCGCTCGAGTTCCTCCACTCGGAGGGCATCGTGTCGCGCACGGCCGACCCGACAAACCTCATGCTCGATCGCAACGGCAACATCCGCATGCTCAACCTCCGGTGCGTCCGTGCTGCTGTCTGTGTGTGTGTGGTTGCCTACATCTCGGTATGCATGTCTGTCTATGCGAAAGAGCGTTTGCTGAGCAGAGCACTGCTGTGGATGTGGATGTGCAGGCTATCCAAGTACGTCGGTCGCGGCCGCACGTACACGGTGTGTGGCACCCCCGAGTACCTATCGCCCGAGCAGATCAAGGGCGAAGGTGAGGAACGAGCCAGTGGTGTGACGTGCTGTCGACTGTATGGTTTGTGCGAGCTGATAACACAACTGACGCGTGCCGTGGTACTCGTGATGGATGAACGAATGAACGCGGTGTTGATGCAGGACATAACGTCGCAGCGGACTACTGGTCACTTGGCGTGCTCATGTACGAGCTGTTGTGTGGCCACACGCCGTTCTCGCTCGAGAAGAAGGACGACATTGAGATTTTGAACCAGATCGCGTCGTTCCATCCGGTGCGTCTGCCTGTTTGTATGTGTATGGTGTGATGTGTATGTGTGTGCTGACGATCGGCACGGCTGTTTGCGATGCACAGGAACAACTCGCGTGGCCAGAGACTGCGAGCGCCGAGGTGAAGGACATCATTGAGAAGCTGCTTTGTCCCGAGCTATCGGCGCGCCTTGGTGTCCAGGATCTCAAGGCCAACTTTGCACACAACGTGTGCGAAGGCATCAAGCGCCATCCGTTCTTTGCCGGCACGTCGTGGGAAGCGACGAAGATTGGCTCGTTTGCGGTGCGTGTGTGTGGAAGAAGACATCTGTTTAGTGTGTGTGATACATGCAACGGCGTCCTGCGAGCTAGGTGACTGACACCGACTGACTGACTGCGCACAGGCTCCACTTGAGGCCGAGGCAGCTGCCCAGTTCAAGCAGATCACGTCGAACGGCGCGGATCAGGACCTGAACATTGGCACGACGTACTCAGGGGACTTTGAGTGGCTCACGAGCTTCTAGGAGCGCCAATGCACTGGACATAGTCAGAGTACACGAGAGTGTATAAGAGCCGAGAGAGAGAGAGAGAGAGAAGGGGGTCCGTTCAACGCCGGCGAGGACCCCATGAGCCACATTGTCCACCGCACACACACGCAGGTACTCGCGTCGCAAACTTTGCGTCGCGCTTCATTCGCTGCCGACCTTGACGCAGCACGTACGACCAGCCAATACTGTTCTTTTACAAACATGACAGCGTGGGTGTTTATCGTTGTGTCTGGCTCAATGAGCTGGCCGCTGTCGTGTCAGTCAGTCGATCGATTCGGTATGTCATCATCCGCCTTCTTTGCGCGAATGGGGTGCTGGCACCTTACGAGTAGCCATAGTGACACAGCGCATCGGCTGCGCTCTGCAGCAGCTCAGTCATCCGCATTTGGAGAGCGCTCGCAGCACCCACACATACCACATAGGAAGGCGACGTTGACAGAGCGATAGCCACGCAGACAGATCGACGAACGCGCAGCAGCTACATGGTGAAGATGTCTACATTTGGGATAGCTCGAGCTACTGCGAGCGAGTGCGCTCACTTGGCCACGGCGTAGAAGATCGCCGCGACCACGAGCGGAATGAGCCCCATGATCGCCTGGCGGTACGTCTGCGCCTGCTGCGCGCTCTTGGCAAGCGCCGCAGTCGCGTCCGCGAGCTGCTTGGCGGTCGCAGCGCCCGTGGCACCCGCTTGCTGGAGCGCGCTCGTTTCAGCCTCGAGCGCCGCGAGCTTCTGCTTGAGCACCTGGACTTCGTGCACGGCCTTGCCAACCTTCTTGTCCTTCTCCTTGGCGTTCTCGACAAGCTGCTTGCGCGCCGTCTCGGCTGCTGCGAGGTCGGCGCGCGTCTTGGCGAGCTGCTTCTTGGCCTTGTCGGCCTCGGCGGCTTTCTCGGTCATCTGTGCGTTCGCGCTCTGTGCCGAGCTCTTCCACTTGGCCGTGTGCTTGTGCGCGTCCTTGAGCTCCTCGTTCGCCTCAAACATCGACGACCGCGTCTTCTTGAGCATCTCTTCCTGCGACGCGGCGAGCGCACGGAGCGTCTGGACTTCGGTCGACAGGTTCGTGTGGTGCGCATCGCTCGTTTCGAGCTGTTTCGTCGCGGCTGCGAGCGCCTCTTGGCACGCGCTCAGCTCGCGCGATAGCGTCTTGGCCTGCGCGCTGCTCGCTGCTGCCTGCTCGCTCGCTTTCTCGGCTGCAAGCTGGAGCGCAACGACCTCGTCCTTGAGCGCAAGCATGGTCTTTGCAGCCTCAGCGCGCTCGGCGACGACAGACGGCGATTCAGTCTGTCCGATCACACACATTCACATGGCTCAAGGTCAGTCACGACATCGATCGACCCATATACAGACTGGATCGCATCGCATCAGCCGCATCGACACGCGGTCCGTACCGAATCCGTCGCTGCAGCACTCTCGAGCTCGGCGGTCTTTGCCAACAGCGCGGCGTTCTCGGTCTGGAGGTTCGCAAGCAGCGCTGTGAGGTTCTGCTTCTCCTCGTCGTGGATCGTTGCGGCCGCGTCGAGCTTTGCAGCGAGCTCTTCGCTCTGCGCCTCGGCAGCTGCAGCATCACTCTTGACCTGCGCGATCTCGGCCTCGAGCGCTGCGATCTGCTCGGTCGACGACTGGAGCGACGCCTCAGCCGCGGCGAGCTGCTCGGTCAGCGTCTCGTTCTCGGCACGGAGCTGCTCGGCTTCGTCGTTCAGCTCCTTAATCTTTGGCTTGGACGCGTCCAACGCACTCTCGGCCATTGCGAGATCGGCTTCGAGCTGCTCGATGCGCGCGCTGCCGTGCGCCGCGAGGTCTTTGGCAGCCTTGTCGGCCTCGACGCGTGCGGCCTTGGCGTCCGATTCGAGCTGCGCGTTCTTCTTCGTGAGCTTGTCGTTCGCAGCCTGTACGTGTGAGTGGCAGACAGTAGCCCAGTGTGAGTGCAGCTGATCAGCGAGACCCATCGACAACCACCAACACCCAACACCCAACCACTCGCATGGCTCGAAGAACGCACCTGGAACTCGTCGATCGTCTTCCAGAGCTTGCGGAAGTTCGTGTCGTTCTCCGACTTGGCGTCCTCGGTCTGCGTGAGCAGCGACTTGAGCTCCGTGAGCTCGTGACGCAGCTGCACGTCGCTCGCAACGGCATCATCGACCTTCTTCGTGAGCGCAGCGTTCGTCGCCTTGAGCTCGGCAACCGACGCGAGCAGCGCTGTGTGCTCGGCACGCAGCGCGCGCTCAGCCGCTTCGAGCGTTGCTTGTGCCGTTGCAGCAGCCTCTGCGTCGCTCTTGGCAGCTGCGAGCTGCTGCTCAAGCTCCGCGATCGTTGTGCGGTGCTCCGTGCTCGCGCTGCTGTGCGCGGTCTGCGCGTCGGCGGCAAGCGCCTGCGCGTCTGCGAGCTGCGACTCAAGCGCTGCGACCTTGGCCTGCAGCGCGTCGTTCGCAGCAGCCGACGACGACACCGCTGCAGTCGCAGCCGTGAGCTCTGCGTCCGCCGACGCCTCGGTCTCAGTCTCAGGCGTCGGTTGCGCCTTGGCGTCTTCGACGACTGTGTAGCAGCACCACCAGCGATGGTCAGTCACATCACACACGTCATACACGTCACACACGTCATACACGTCACACATGTCCCACTGGACGCACCAGCGCTGTCGTCGTCCTCCTGCTGGTTGTCGACAGCGTCGGCTGCAACTGCAGCTAACTCGTCGTCGACCTGCGGCTCCTCGACGGTCTTGTCACTCGCAGCGTCGGACGTGATCTCGTCGCCTTCGTTCGAGCTGTCGCCGCCGCTGCTGCTGTTGCTCGCCGGTACCGGCTCGGCGTCGACGTCAGCAGTCGTCCCTGCTGCAGCTGCCGCGGCTGCTGCTGCGGCAGCTGCTTTCTTCTTCTTGTTCTTGCGCTTCTTCTTGCCGCTGCTGCTCGTGGGCGACGACGTCGCGCTTGCTGACGCGTGCAGCTGGTTGTTCGAGTCGCCGTTGTTTTGCTGCTGTGCTGCAAGTGCCTCCTCCTCGGCCTCTTCCTGCGCCTTCCAGAGCTGCAGTTCCTTGCGCAGCACGACGAGCTGCTTGACCTGCTCGGCGACCTGCTCGATCGTCACGCCGCCGTCGCTCTTGCGCACGAGCTCCTGCAGCTCGCGCACACGCGTCGAGCACACGTCGATCTCGGCCTCTAGCGCGACACGGCTGTCAAACTGCATGATTGGTGGTGATGGTGGAGTACTGGAGTGGATGGAGAGTCGCTGCGAGCTTGCTTGTGGGCAAGCTGACTGCGTGGCGGCAGGACTGGTCGTGCGTTGCGCCGAGGTCGTTCAAGAGTGAGCTGAAAGACGCTTCGCGGCCGCTCGATCGCTCGCTCTCTCCACTCGTTCAGGTAGAGATGTACGTGAGGCAACAAAGGCGCGCGAACTATGCCGCAATTGACTCGCTAATTTCTGATATCAACTGGTTTCGAGAGGTTGATTTTTGCTTTAGTATGCCATGAAATAAGCCAGCTTCTGATATAGAGAGGTCTTTTGAGCAAATCGATAGAAAAGAGAAAGCCAATATACCTGAAAATAGAGATAATACTAATTTCGAGTGGATAATCGCTCTATCACAAGACACTTGGCTGAAGAGTCACGCAGCTACTGTGACTTCTCAAGCCAAATTAACATACAATAGTAGATACTAAATTCGAGTGCATGAAAGTTCAATCGACTCGCCACTTGGCTGAAGAGTCACGCATGCTGCTTGTGTGTGTCTTCTCATCTCGCGCTGCGTGTGTGCGTACGCGGTGAACTCGCGCTGCAACGTTGACGCAATTCTACTTGCTTCGTACACGCTCGATCGCTTGCGGGAGACTCGACACCGCTACGTCCAGTCGCTGCCGCTATCTCTGTCGTCGTACGCAGTCGCTGGTGCCACGTCATTCGAGCACATCGATCGAACAGCGCCGTCTCACTGCTGCTGCTGCTGTTAGTGCATCGCGGCGCTGTCACGCAAGCAACGAAGCAGAGCGACAACACACACACACGCACAACTAAGCGCTGATGGCGTTCCAGGCGCGGCATCGATGGATCATCCAGCGAATACAGATGTCGCTCGGCTTCCAAGACGAAGCACAGGTCGAAGAGCTCATGAAGACGAACCGCAATATGGACAAACTCACGCTCTTCTTCCGCGTCGATGGTCCACGCAAAGTCTTCTTCTACTACCAGTCGCGCCACATCGGTGATGACATGGACGCGTCTGCACAGTCCAACGCGCACAGTACTAGTAGCGTAGGAGCAGGCGGACCCAGCAGCGCCGTTGCTGCTGCCGCGACAGCGCTTGCGACCGACCGGCGACGTGAACTCTTCATCACCGATGGACTCGAAGAGCCGCTGCGTAGCCGAGCGCTGTACTTTGTCAAGATTCCAAAAGACGCGAGTAGCGCGAACTCAACAGCGACGACGAGCGCGCTCGGGCTCGCAGGCGGCGCGATGGGTCCCGAGACGTTCGACAGCAGCATCATCACGACGACTGCTGCCGGCTCGACGTACCTTGACCCGGCGTTCGCGAACGACCATGCGCTCGGGTATGGCGTACTCGATCCGTCCGTGCTGTTGTCGGTCGAGACTGTACTGTCGCAGCTCTTCGTGCCGCTGCTCACGAACCGCGACGAGAGCGAGTGGGGTCAAGCCGACAGCGAGTCACGCACCGAGTTCATGCACGGCCTCAAGTCGTTCGTTGTCGACATCCAGGAGAACCTCAAAGCCATGAACACGGGTCTCGACCTGCGTAAGCCCGACAAGCGCTTCGACTCGACCGACTCGCGCAGCCTCTCGCGGCTCGCGACGGACGATAGCGCGGTGTACCACTTTGTCGACCTCGTTCAGGACTGGTGCAAACAGACCGAGGCGTACCTCGAAGACCACGATCAAGGGCGCTGGGAGTCCCATGACGCGGGACCCGACACGGAGCTCGAGTACTGGAAGCGTCGACTGCAGCGCCTCATGGGCATCACCGAGCAGCTCAAGTCCAAGGAGTGCAAGATGGTCACGGGCGTGCTCAGCGTCGTGTCGAAGGCGCAGGATGGCGGCAGTTTCGACAAGCTCAGCATCGGCGCATTGCTGCGGCAGTGGAAGTTGATTGACACGAACATCACCGAGGCGTCGAACGAAGCGAAGGACAACGTCAAGTACCTCGCGACGCTCGAGCGGTTCATCGAGCCGCTGTACACGGGCACACCGAGCACGGTCGTCGACGCGCTGCCGGCGCTCATGAACTCGGTCAAGATGATCCACACCATTGCGCGGTACTACAACACGACCGAGCGCATGACGAAGCTCTTCATGAAGATCACGAACCAGATGATCGCGCTCTGTAAGACGAGCATCCTCGGCAGTCACCCGCCCGAGAGCATCTGGGACAAAGACCCCGAAGCGCTCCTCGGCGACCTCGAGGCATGTCTCAAGCTCAACGAAGCGTATCAAGAGCAGTACCGCCTGACAAAAGACAAGCTCTTGACGATGCCGAAAGGCAAGCAGTTTGACTTTAGCGAGACGCAGATCTTTGGCAAGTTTGACCTCTTCTGCCGCCGCGTCGTGAAGCTCATCGACATGTTCAGTACGATCCACCAGTTCCGGTCGCTCGCGCAGCACTCGCTCGAAGGCATGGACACGTTGCTCGCGTCGTTCAACACGATCATCCGCGAGTTCAAAGCGAACAAGCACGACTTGCTCGACTACCACAACAACAAGTTTGACCGCGACTACGTCGAGTTCAACATCCAGATCTCGGACCTCGAGGCGTCGCTGCAGCAGTTCATCAACGTGAGCTTCGATAGCATCACGAGCATCGAGCAGTCACTGATCTTACTCAAGCAGTTCCAGTCGATCCTCCAGCGCGAGAGCTTGCGCACGGACCTCGACTCGAAGTTCACGGTCATTTTCCACAACTACGGCCTCGATCTCACGAACGTCCAGGACATCTACGAGAAGTACAGACATGACCCGCCGATCGCACGCAACCTCCCACCTGTCGCAGGCAACATCCTGTGGTCGCGCCACTTGCTCCGACGCATCGAAGAGCCGATGCGCAAGTTTGAGAGCAACCCGACCGTGCTCTCAACAAAGGACTCGAAGAAGATCATCAAGATGTACAACAAAGTCGCGCGCACGCTCGTGGCGTTCGAGTACCTCTGGTACGAAGCCTGGTGCCGCTCGGTTGAGACTGCAAAAGCCGGTTTGCACGCGACGCTCATCATTCGGCACCCCGACACGGGCAAGCTGTACGTGAACTTTGACAAAGAGATCTTGCAGCTCATCCGCGAGGCCAAGTGTCTCGACCGCATGGGCATCGAAGTGCCCGAGAACGCCAAGATGGTCATGCTCCAGGAGGACAAGTTCAAGATGTACTTCCACGACCTCACGTACACGCTCAAGGAGTACGACCGCGTGACGTCCAAGATCATCCCGGTCACGGCGTCGCTGCTCACACCGCACCTCGAGGACCTGCAGCAGAAGCTCCGGCCGGGTATGGTCACGCTCACGTGGACGAGCATGAACATCGATGCGTACAAGCTCCAGGTGCACTCTGGGCTCCAGCGCCTCGAGGAGCTCATCAACAACGTGTATGACATCATTGAGAACCGCATCGAGAAGAACCTCAAGGTCGTCTCGCGCGCGTCGCTTGTGTACCTCCCAACCGATCAGTCGTTTGCGCTCGACGACTTTGTGCGTATCCAAGAGAAGCACGTGAGCACGGTCACGGTGCAGTTGAGTGCGAAGAACGTCGAGATCGAGAACGCCGTCGAAGATGTGCTGCAGCTCCTTTGCGAGTACACACTCGACGCGACGCCTGCCGTGTCGATCGTGACGCTCCCAGCAACATCGTCATCGATCGGCGCGTCGACGGTCGCAACGACGACTCGAGACGACCACAGTGGCGGCGAGCGCATCGTGTGCGACCAAGCGTCGATGGCAGTGTTTCGCAGCCACTACAAACACCTGTTCTACCGCGCGCTGCTCAACTGCACCAAGCAGTCGCTGAACGCGATTAAGAAGCGCGTGTGCTCGAAAGCCGGCACGGGCTTCCTCTTTCTCGAGCGGCCGTTCTTTGAAGTTGACGTGCAGCTCTCGGTGCCGTCTGTGCGGCTAAGTCCGTCGCTCGACGACATCCAGCGCGCGATCAACCGGTCAGCGGTCGCGGTGCTCAAGTGCTCGAAGAGCCTCTATGAGTGGGGCCAACAGCACGTTTTGCCTGAGCTTGCGCGTGTGAGTCTCTTTGAGAAGCTCGGGTGCGACACGGAGATCATCAAAGTTGCGATCCTGCTGACCGGCGCACTCCACGGCACGAAGAACCAGGTGCACGAGTACCTCACGACGTTCAAGAAGTACGACTGGCTCTGGAAAGAGGACATGGAGTTCCGGTACAACCAGTTCATGCAGCGCAATCCGCTCATCCAGGACTTTGAGAGCGAGCTCAAGAACTTCATGCGCGTCGAGGCCGAGATCAACCACATCGCGCCGGTGCACAACATCGCGGTGCTGTCGCTCAATACGAAGAACCTCAAGCTGCAGTTGCGCAACGAGTGTCGCCAGTGGAAGGTCCAGTACTCGGACAAGGTGCATCAGCAAGCGCGCACGGCGCTCACGAACCTCATCGAGTACATTCGCGTGACGACGCTCAAGCTCGCGACAACAGTCGAGTCGCTCGATGCGCTGCGGTTTGTCATGGGCGTGCTCAAGGAGATTCGCGAGCGCGAGTCGGCGATCGAGATGGAGATCAACCCGATCACCGATATGTACGACATGCTCGAGCACTTCCTCCCCGGCGGCTACATGGACAAAGAGGAGATGGACCAAAAGAGCGTCGTCCGGAGCTCGTGGCGCAAGCTCGTCGACTACGCCGAGGAAGTGACCGACAACCTCTCGGACGTCCAGGGCGTCTTCAAGAAGCAGCTCATCAAGGATGTCAAGGACTTTCAGGTTGACATCCTTCAGTTCCGCTGCGACTACAACGAGAACGGTCCGATGGTCTCGGGGCTCCAGCCGGCCGAAGCCGTCGCGCGCCTCAAGCGCTTCAAGGACCTCATCCTCACGCGCGAGCGCAAGCTCGAGGTCTACTCGGCCGGCGAAGAGCTCTTTGGTATGCGACCGACCGAATACCCCGAGCTCGAGCGCACAAAGAAAGAGCTCGCACTGCTCGATCAGCTCTACGGGCTCTACATGGACGTAGTCGACACGATGGACGAGTACAAAGCGATTGCGTGGAGCCAAGTGGGTGCGAACATCCAGCGCATGAGCGACGCGTTCAGCGCGTTTGACGTGCGGTGCAAGAAGATGCCCAAGAAGCTCTGCGACTGGGAGGCGTACCACATCCTGCGCAAGGACATCAACGAGTTCCTCGACGTCCTTCCGCTCCTGCGCGAGCTCAGTCGCGAGAGCATCAAGCCGCGCCACTGGGACGAACTCATGGCGCTCTGCGGTCAGACGTTGCTCGTTGAGAGCGAGAGCTTTCGGCTCCAGGACCTCGTCGACGTGCGGCTCCTGACGTGGCGCGAAGACGTCGAGAACATCTGCGAGAGCGCGCAGAAGCAGCTCCAGATCGAGCACAAGATCAAGGACATCAAGGAGCGCTGGGCCGGCACGTCGTTTGAGTTTGGCGAGTGGCGCGCACGCAACGTCCCAGTACTCAAGAGCTATGGCGTCGTGATCGAGGACCTCGAAGATAGTCAGCTGCAGCTCCAGGCTATGCTGAGCATGCGCCACGTCGTGGTCTTCCGCGACAGCGTGCAAACAAAGCTCGCGCAGCTCTCGGACACGGCCGACATTCTCGAGCTCTGGATCAAGGTTCAGACGCTCTGGATGGCGCTCGAGTCGGTC
Organism: Globisporangium echinulatum; assembly: GCA_023336405.1. NCBI lineage: Eukaryota > Oomycota > Peronosporomycetes > Pythiales > Pythiaceae > Globisporangium > Globisporangium echinulatum. The sequence goes on along the minus strand of JAADWX010000114.1, from coordinate 9,724 downwards.
TTCACGGGCGGCGACATTGCCAAGCAGATGCCGCTCGAGGCCAAGAAGTTTGCCAAGATCGACAAGGACTGGATCAAGGTCATGACAAAAGCGTCCGAGGTCGGCCTGGTCGTGAGTTGCTGCTCGAACGAACTGCTGCGCAGCACGCTTCCGATCCTCTTTGGCGAGCTCGAGAAGTGCCAGAAGAGCCTCGAGGGCTACCTCGAGCAGAAGCGCAAGAAGTTCCCGCGGTTCTACTTCGTGTCGAACCCACTGCTGCTGCTCATCCTCTCGCGCGGCTCGGACGCCACAGCCGTGCAGCAGTACTACGAGAAGATCTTTGACAGCATCGACCAGGTCGTACACGACGACGCGCCGACTGGCGATCGACGCCGCATCCTAAAGTTCAAGTCGATCGTTGGGAGCGACGAAGAGGTCATTGCGCTCACGAACGCCGTTGTCGCGGACGGAAACATCGAGGACTGGCTCGGCACGCTCGAGCGCGAGATGCGGGTGACGATGAAAGCGATCTGCCGCCAGGTCGCCGCCGAGTGCAGCAGCGGCTCGCTCCGCGACTTTGTGTCCAAGTACTGCGGCCAGTTTGCGCTCCTCGGGATCCAGCTCAGCTGGACCGCCGAGTGCCAAGACGCGCTGACCAAGTGCCGCTCGACAAAGGGCATCATGCAGCTGACGGCGAAGAAGCACAGTTCGATGCTCTCGGAGCTCTCATCATGGTGCCTCACGGACCTCGGCACGAAGATGACGCGCACGAAAGTCGAGACGCTCATTACGATCCAAGTGCATCAACGCGACTGCTTCCTCGACCTCTGTCGGCTCTACAAGGAGAAGAAGATCGCAGATGCAAACGACTTTGAGTGGCTCAAGCAAGCGCGGTTCTACTGGAGGCCGTCGCCTGCGCACGACGCCGTCGGTTCCGACGCGTGTCTGATCTCGATCTGCGATGTCGACTTCAAGTACTCGTTCGAGTACCTCGGCTGCAAGGAGCGGCTCGTGATCACGCCGCTGACCGACCGCGCGTACATCACGCTGTCGCAGGCGCTCGGGATGCACCTCGGTGGTGCACCAGCAGGACCAGCCGGTACAGGCAAGACCGAGACTGTCAAGGACCTCGGCCGGAGTCTCGGCGTGTACGTCATTGTTACAAACTGCACGGACCAGCAGCGGTACTCGGACATGGCCAAGATCTTCAAGGGCTTGTGCCAAGGCGGCCTCTGGGGCTGCTTTGACGAGTTCAACCGCATCGAGTTGCCCGTGCTCTCGGTCGTCGCGCAGCAAGTGCTTGCGATCACGAACGCCAAGCGGCTCCAGAGCGCGACGTTTGCGTTCCCGGGCGACCCAATGGCGATCGCGCTCAAGCCGGACGTCGCGTACTTTATCACGATGAACCCGGGGTACCAAGGCCGCCAGGAGCTCCCAGAGAACCTGAAGGCGCTCTTCCGCGGCGTGTCGATGATGGTACCGGATCGCGAGATCATCATGAAGGTCAAGCTGTGCTCGGTCGGGTACGACGCGTTCGCCGAGCTTGCGCGCAAGTTCAAGACACTGTACCACATCTGCGAGGAGCAGCTCTCGAAGCAGCGGCACTACGACTTTGGTCTGCGCAACATCCTCTCGGTGCTCCGCACGGCCGGAACGACGAAGCGCACGAACCTCATGGCGAACGAAGAACTCCTGCTCATGACGACGCTGCGCGACATGAACCTCTCGAAACTCGTGGCGCAGGACATCCCGATCTTCCTCTCGCTCCTGCGCGACATCTTCCCTGGCGTTGAGCAAGCGCCGTCGACTGCGAGCGCCGACATCGCGCGCGCCGTCTCGACGGTGCTCGAGACGAACCATCGCGTCGCGCACGCGACGTGGACGACCAAGGTGTTGCAGCTCTACGACACGACACTCGTGCGCCACGGCATCATCCTCGTGGGTCCAGCTGGCGCCGGCAAGTCAGAGATCTTCCGCACGCTCCAGGCCGCGCTGAGCGCGCAGACGAAGACGCCGCATCGGCAGATCCGCATGAACCCGAAAGCGATTCGACCCGAGGAGATGTTTGGCGAGACCGACAAGCTCTCGGGCGAGTGGGTCGACGGCGTCTTTGCTGCGATCTGGGCCAAGTACAACGACCGCACACGGAAGGATGTGTCGTGGATCGTGTGCGACGGCCCGGTCGACGCGATCTGGATTGAGAACCTCAACACCGTGCTCGACGACAACAAGATCCTGACGCTCGCGAACGGCGACCGCATGCCCATGACCGACAACTGCAAGCTCATGTTTGAGGTCGAGGACCTGCGGAACGCGTCGCCCGCAACGGTCTCGCGTGCCGGCATCATCTACGTCAGCGAGACGGACCTCGATTGGGAGCCCGTCGTACATGGCTGGCTCCTTACGCGGCCCGAGAGCTATCGCGACCACCTACGCACGTGCGTCGCGCAGCTCGTTGGCGCGTGTACGCGCACTGGCGGCGCCGGTCACCTCTTTGAGTTTGTGAGTCGACACTGCCGTCCCGTCATTGCGCTACCGCGCGTTGCAGTCATGCAGTCGTGCCTCAACCTACTGTACAGTCTACTGCTGCGATGCGAGCTGAGCGAGAGCGGCGGAGACCTCGAGCTCGAGCTTGAGCGGCTCTTTGCGTTCGCGCTCTGCTGGACCGTCGGTGGCGTGCTCGACCTCGACGACCGCGAGAAGCTGCACGCGTACCTGAACGAGAAGATGCCTCAGGCGTTCCCAAAACCGGACGCAAGCGACCGGAGCGCAACGGTCTTTGACCACTTTCTCCACGCGTCGACGCTCGAGTGGGAGAAGTGGGCGTTCGAGACGACCGACAACCTGCTCGCACACACGGACAACGTCGCGCGTCTGATCGTCCCAACGGCCGACACGGCGCGATCGTTGTATCTGCTCGAGCACCTCCATGCGTGTCAGTTTCCGGTCATGCTCGTGGGCGAGACAGGCACGGGTAAGTCGACGATCGCGCGGCTGTTCTGCGAGAGCCGTCATCGCGATTACAGCGGCGCCGACGACCACGTGTTCAAGAGCATCATCTTCTCGGGCGCGAGTCAGCCAGGGACCTTCCAGGGCGTCGTCGAAGCCGAGCTCGAGAAGCGCGGCGGCAAGACGTTCGGGCCAGCGAACGGCAAGACGCTCACGCTGTTTCTCGACGACCTGTCGATGCCGGCGCTCAACAGCTGGATGGACCAGCCGACGCTCGAGGTCGCGCGGCAGCTCATTGAGACGAGCACGCTGTGCTTCCTCGACAAGGACAAACGTGGCGACATTAAAGCGATCGAGGACCTGCGGTACCTCGCAGCGATGGGCCATCCCAAGGGCGGGAAGAACGACATCCCGAACCGCCTCAAGCGCCACTTTGTCGTGATAAACGTGCTCTCACCGACACCCGAGCTCGTCGAAGCAATCTACGGTCAGCTTGCGCGCTGGCGCTTTGGCGACGTCGACACGGCAGCGCGCAAAGCGATCGTCGACGTCGCCGCACGACTCGCGACAGCGTCGACGCAGCTCTGGCTCTGGATGCGCAAATCGATGCTCCCGACGCCGCAAAAGTTCCACTACTTCTTCAGCATGCGCGAGCTCTCGCGGTGCTTCCAAGGTATCTTGCACGCACCGCTCGAGAGCATCACGTCCGAGCGCGTGCTCGTGCGGCTCTGGCGCCACGAGAGTGAGCGCGTCTTCAGCGATCGGCTCGTGACGCTCGAGGACAAGCATCGATTCCGCGACGAGCTCGCACTCATCGCCGACTCGGTACTCCACAAGCCAACGACGACGACCAAGGACAAATCTGAGGTGCCGCACGTGCTCTTTGTCGACTTTCTCCGCGAGCCTGTCGTCGACGAGTATGGCGACACGATCGAAGACGCGCCCAAGTACTACGAGAGCGCCACGAGCATCCAGATCGTGCGCGCGCGCACCGAGCAGCTCCTTGCGCAGTTCAACCGCGAGAACCCGGGCAAGCGCCTCGCGCTCATCCTGTTTGACGAAGCGCTGCTGCACCTTGTGCGCATCTCGCGCGTGCTTGGCTTGCCGCAGAACAACATGATGCTCGTCGGCGTTGGTGGGTCCGGGAAGCAGTCGCTCGCGCGCCTTGCGTCGATCATTGCTGGACATCAGGTGTTCCAGATCGCGATCACGAAGACGTACAACCTCACGGCGTTCCTCGACGACCTCCGAGCGCTCTTCAAGGTCGCGGGTCAGGCCGGCAAAGGCGTGTCGTTCGTGATCACCGAGGCCGAGATCAAGGACGAGTCGTTCCTCGAGCAGATCAACTCGCTCCTTGCGACCGGCGAAATCCCCGGTCTCTTCCCACGCGACGAGCTCACAGTGTTAGCGAGCGAACTGCGCAGCGTGATGCAGAAGGCACATCCCGAGCGCCTCGACAGCATCGACAACCTCATTCGGTTCTTCTTTGACCGCGTGCGGTGCAACTTGCACGTCCTGCTGTGCCTCTCGCCTGTGAGCAAGCGCTTTGCCGAACGATGTCGCGAGTTCCCAAACCTCATCAACGGCTGCACGATCGACTGGTTCCTTCCGTGGCCCGAAGAGGCGCTTGTGGCCGTCAGTAGCGGGACCCTCGAGCACTTTTGTATCGATGGCACAGCAGCTGTCAAAGAGAGCCTCGTGACGCAGATGGGCCGCATCCACCAGGTCGTCGTTGAGACATGCAGCGCATACTTTGCGAAGCTCCGGCGCCACGTGAGCCAGACGCCGCGGTCGTTCCTGCACTTCCTCGCGCTCTACAAGGATCTCTATACCGAGAAGCGCAGCGAGATCGATCGGAACGAGAGCGCGATCAACATTGGCCTCACGAAGCTCGTACAGGGTGCCGCGGACGTTGAGAAGATGAAAGTGATCCTGAAAGACGAAGAGTCGAAGCTCGTCGTCGCTGAAGCTGCAGCGAACAAGATGCTCGAGCACCTCCAAGTCAAGTCGCTCGAGGCCAAGAAAGAGAACGACGTCGTCGCGCGCATCAAGGAGCAGTGCCAAGCCGACGCCGTTGTGATCTTTCAGGAGAAGACCGACGCCGAAGAGGACCTGAAGAAAGCGCAGCCGTTCCTCGACGAAGCCGAGCGTGCCGTGAGCAGCATCAAGCCGAACGACCTGAACGAACTCAAGAAACTCGCCAAGCCCGGCGACATCATCAAGCTCATCTTTGACTGCGTCGCGATCCTCCAGATGACGCCGATGCTCAAGGTCGAGCGCGCGACGATCACGCTCGGTGTCGGCAAGGACAAGCGCACGTTCGACTTTGTACTCGACTCGTTCCAGATCGCCAAGTCGGGCATGCTCGCCGACACGCGATTCCTCCAGCACATCTTCCACTTCTCCAAGCACCTCAAGGACAACATCAACGACGAGACGATCGAGCTCATGGCGCCGTACATGGACCTCGACGGCTTCACGGCGCCGGTGGCCAAGAACGCGTCGAAAGCGGCCGAAGGACTCTTTTGCTGGGTCAAGGCGATGAGCATGTACCACGAAGCGTCCAAGGTCGTCAAGCCCAAGCTCGAGGCACTGCGCATCGCCGAGGGCAAGTTCGAGGCCGCACAAGCGAGTCTCGCAGCCTCGGAGGAGAAGCTCGTGGCGTGCCAGAGCGTGCTCACGCGACTACAGGACGACTTCCAAACGCAGATGGCCGAGAAAGCCAAGGTTGAAGAGTACGCGCACGCGACGAAGAAGAAGATGGAGCAGGCCACGGCGCTCATCAACGGCCTCGCAGGCGAGAAGCAGCGCTGGACCGACGACTCGAACCGCTTTGTCGAGCGCAAGACACACCTCGTCGGTGACTGCGCGCTCGCGGCCGCGTTTCTGAGCTACGGCGGGCCGTTCAACCGCGAGTACCGCGACCTGCTGCTGCGCGAGCGCATACCGTCCGAGCTTACGAGCAAGCACATCCCGCTCACGCCCGGCTTTGCGCTCGAGGCGTTCCTCGCGGACGCCGGCACGATCAGCGACTGGAACATGCAGGGCTTGCCGGCCGATCCGCTTTCGATCCAGAACGGCATGCTCGTCGCGCGCGCTGCGCGATTCCCGCTGCTCATCGACCCACAGGGCCAAGCGCTCGCGTGGGTACTCGCGCGTGAGTCCGAGCACGTCCCGACGTTCGGTGTCGTGTCGATCGCAAGTGCAAAGCTACGTGACCAGCTCGAGTTTTGCGTGAGCGAGGGCAAGGTGCTCGTGCTCGACGGCGTCGATCAGGACGTCGACCCGATGCTGCACAACGTGCTCGACAAGAACGTCGTCGTGAAAGCCAAGACCAAGTTTGTCGCGATCCTCGACCGCACGTGCGAGTACAGCGACGCGTTCCGGCTGTACCTGACGACGCGCCTTGCAAACCCGCACTTCTCGCCCGAGCTCCAGGCGCGAACGATGGTTGTCGACTTTACGGTCACGCAGCGCGGCCTCGAGGAGCAGTTGCTTGCGCGCGTGATCCAGAAGGAGCAGCGGTCGCTCGAGGAGCAGCTCCTGCGCGTGCAGTCGGACCTCAACACGAATACCAAGGCACTGCTTGCGCTCGACTCGCTGTTGCTCGATCGCCTGTCGGCCAACACGGGGAATTTGCTCGACGACCTCGACCTCATCGCCGTGCTTGCGAGCACGAAGCTCAAGGCGACGGAAGTGAATGACAAGATCGTCGCAGCTGAAGAGATGAAGCGCGGCATTGACGAGAAGCGTGAGCACTACCGACCGATTGCGACGCGCGGCTCGGTGCTCTACTTTGGCATTGTCGAGTTTGCCGGCGTGAACGCGATGTACCAGACGTCGCTCGACCAGTTCCTCGTGCTCTTTACGCGCGCGATCGACGTCTCGGAGCGCGCGTCGCTCGTGTCCAAGCGCGTGAGTTACGTCCTCGAAGCGCTCACGTATCTCGTGTACCGGTACGTCAACCGTGGACTGTACGAGAAGGACAAGCTCAGCTTCGTGCTCATGATCGCACTCAAGATCCTCGTGACTGCCGAGTGCATCACAGCGGCCGACGTCACGCTGTTCCTCAAGGCCGGCGCGTCGCGCAAGCTCTCAGCGGACCAGCCCAAGCCGTTTAGCTGGATGACGAACCAGGCGTGGCTCAACGCCATGCAGCTCGCAGCCGACAAGCCGCACTTTCGGACGCTCCTCGCCGACCTCGAACGCAGTGAGAGTTTCTGGCGCAAGTGGTACGACGACAACGAGCCCGAGCGCCTTGCGCTGCCCGACTACGAGAACATTTTGTTTGATGCGCGGTCAATGACGGCGAACCTCCACTTCCATCGCCTGCTGCTCATCCGCGCACTGCGCGAGGACCGCACGATCCTCGCTGTCCACGACTTCCTCAAAGCGCTCGAGGTCGTCGAAGCCGGTGCGAGCGGCTCGAGCCTCGCGAAGCTCCCAGCCATGGGGCCGCGGTACACCGAGGCCGTGACCGACACGGTCGAGAGCGTCTTCAACGACATGCTCCCCGAGACGCCTGTGCTGTACTTGCTCTCGCCGGGCGCCGACCCGACTGAGGCAATTGAGCTCTTTGCGCGCAAGAAGCGGCAAAGCATCCAGTCGATCTCGATGGGCGAGGGCCAGGACGTCGTCGCGGCGCGCGCGATCAGCACTGCGATGCTCAACGGCTCGTGGGTGCTGCTGCAGAACTGCCACCTCGGCCTCGACTACATGGACGCGATGGATGACGTGCTCGCCAAGGCCAAGGACATTTCGGCGCCCGACTTTCGGCTCTTTCTCACGTCCGAGCCACACGTCGACTTCCCCATTGCGCTCCTGCACAAGTGTACGAAGGTCACGAACGAACCGCCGGCCGGGCTGCGCGCCGGCATGCTGCGGTCGTACACGGTGCTCGTGGACCAGGACAAGCTCGACCGCATCGAGAGTCCGCAGTGGCGCAGCCTCCTCTTTGCGTTCTGCTTCCTCCATTCGGTCGTCCAGGAGCGCCGCAAGTTTGGGCCGCTCGGCTTTGGCGTCCCGTACGAGTTCAACGCGAGCGACCTCAGTGCTGCGATCAGCTTCCTCGAGCGCCACCTGTACACGTCGAGCCTGTCGTGGACGACGATCCAGTACATGGTCGCCGAAGTGCACTACGGCGGCCGCATCACAGACGAGCTCGACCGGCGGCTCTTTAAGGCGTACTGCGAAGCGTGGTTCAACCCGACGGTGCTCACCACGGCGTTCTCGTTCTCGCCTGAGACCGTCGTCGCGAAAGCGAGCGCTGGCGCTGGCAGTAGTAGTGGTGTTGGTGTTGGCACTGGCCTGGCGAACCAGCCGCTGACGATGTTCAACTACAGCATCCCAGACGCAGTTGAGATCGAGGAGTTCCAGCGTTTGATCAGCGCGTTCCCCAAGGTCGACTCGCCCGAAGTCTTTGGACTCCACCCAAACGCTGACCTGACGTATCGCGTGAAAGAGGTTACGTCGCTCCTGAGCGTCCTCCTCGCGACGCAGCCGACGGACCAGAGCGCCGGTCGTGGCGGCGAGACGCGCGAAGACATTGTCCTGCGCAAGTGCAAAGAGCTCGCAGCTGCTGCGCCCGAGAGCTTTGCCGAGCCCGACGCGCTCCAAACAATCAAGACGCGGCTCGGCGGCGTCGAAGCGCCGCTCAACATCTTTCTCTTCCAGGAGCTCCAGCGCCTGCAGCTCGTGCTCACGATCGTCCATCGCACGCTCGACGAGACGCAGCGCGCGATCGTCGGCGAGATCGCGATCACGAGCACGATCCGCGCGACGATCAACGCGATCTTTGACGGCAAAGTGCCGCGTGCGTGGGTCTTTCGCAGCGCGGGCGACGAGATCTCGTGGCTCGCGTCGACGCTCGGGCTCTGGTTCACGGGCTTGACCGACCGCGCGAACCAGCTGCGCAGCTGGCTTGACAAGGGCCGACCGCACAGCTTCTGGCTCGCGGGCTTTGCAAACCCGCAGGGACTGCTCACAGCCATGACGCAGGAGGTCGCGCGCCACCACGCGAGCGAACGATGGGCACTCGACGACGTCGTGTACCACAGCGAAGTGACCGACTACGACAAGCTCGAGCAGATCAAACAACCGCCGCGCGACGGCATCCTCGTGCACGGTCTGCTCGTCGACGGCGCCGCGTGGAACCGCAACGACGGCACGCTCGTCGAAGCCGAGCCGAAGCGGCTGTTCGCGCCGCTCCCGGTCGTGTACGTCACAGCGACGACGAAGGCGCTCAAGAAGAACCGCACGAACGACTATGGACCGTACGGCGGCTACGACGCGCCGTGCTACAAGTATGCGCTGCGCACGGACCGGTACTACATCTTCTCGGTCGTGCTTTCGTCGCGCGACCATCGACCGCTGCACTGGACGCTGCGCGGCGTTGCGCTGCTGTGCTCTGCTGATCAGTGACGTGACATGACGTGACGTGAACGAACAAGCGACTGACAAGAAGCATGGCGGAATCGATCTTGTGTGTCTGCTGAGTCAGTCAGCAGCAGTGTGGAGGACGCGTGAGTGGATGTGTGAATAGCAAAAGTGTCATGGGCACACGTTTCATCATCAGCTCACCAGGGCGAACACGCTCAACATAGTTACTACTAAAGTAATCAAATGCCATCATCTGGTGATAGCGCAAGTGTGCTGTTGCATGACCCATTCATTCACTACGTCGCGGCTCACTTGCGTACTACGGATGTGACTGCGGTCGTGGATGTGCCCATAGCCTCGCAGGCGCAGAACCTGCTGCTGATCACCGAAACGTTCCGGTGCAAGTCGAGCGACTTGG
>JAADWX010000113.1:0-43375 GCA_023336405.1 Globisporangium echinulatum | reverse complement strand
GGGTCGCAGAACTCGGTCGCGGGCACTGGCACGACAGGAAAGCCTGCGAGCACAGGCGCGAGGATGTCGAGTGCGAGCACGAGCGGCGCGTTCTGCAGCACGTTGTACGTCGCAGCACCGATCTCAATCCGCGCTGTGCGCGTGAGCACGTCGCCAATCGCGAGGCTCGTGCATTCGAACGCGTTGTTAGCAGTGTCAAAGAACCGCACGGTTGTCTTGGCTGGTGTGTTGCGCTGCTGCTGTTGCTGCGTAGGCGGCGGCTCGAGTGTTAATGCTGTTAACGACTGCGGCGATGCTGCTGCAGCTCGGTCCTTCTTTCGCGCTCGACCGCGTGTTGGTTTGTTTTGCGCGTCGCTGCTGCCGCTCGCGCGCGCGGCAGCGGCAGCTGCACAGATCTCCATGCGGCTGTGCAGCTTGCGCCAGCTCTCGCCTACAGGCCGCAGGAACGTCTTGCTGTCGCCGTGGATGTCCAGCTGCAGTCGCAAGTGCGTGTCGCCGTCCGCGTAGCGCACGTGCGCAATGCGGTGCGCATCGATTGTGGGAGTAGCTGCGGTGGTTGTAGTGCTCATGAGTGCGAGGATGCTGGTGCGTTTGCGAATGATGGCGATGGCGGCGTGGGCTGTGCGGACAATGCGCATGTGCTCGTGGCTAGAAAAAGGAAAAGTGAAATGCGCAGTCGTGGTCAATTGAGCGAGGCGCAAGGCGCTGCAGAGTGCAACGAGCGAGTTGAGTCGGTGATCACATGCTGCGAGCACTTTGTATGATGAGTCGTGATCGCGTGAGCACGACCTTTTGTATGGAGTGATCTCACCATGTGGTTTGCAGCGAGGTGATTGATGGTCATCGAGAATGATTGTCCGTTCGTGCCTCACAGCGAGATCGTTGCGCATTCCTCGAGTGCACGCACCATGGAGCTGCAAACAAAACCAGACGCAACTTCAGCAGTGCGCACTCACACTCGAACGTCTCAGTGCAAGGTGGCGCACGACCAAACAGTCGCGGTTTGTCGAGTGGGAATCATGCAGTTGGTAACTCTGGCAGCACAATATAGTCTCTGTACTGTTGTGCTGATAGGATGCGCAAACCACTGCAAGCAACGGCCTCCGTCCGTCCAAGCGATCTCAACGTGCACTCGACTTCAACAGCAGCAGCGACCAGCGAACGAGTACACGTGACGCATCCATGGCAATGGCGAAAGGCAGCGAGTTGCCGTCTCAACACTTGTTCTTGTTTGCAAACATTACTCCACATTGATTTGAAAATATATAGCAGGATGAGATTAGTCTGTATTTGTTTCTAGTTGCAATTTGTTGCATTTCTTGCACTCACACACATCCAGCAAACCAGCAGCAACAACTCAGTCACCATGACGTGCGTACGCTCAGTGCATGTGCTCGATGCAGCGGTCCGCAGCTCCATTGATCACACTTCTCGCTCACGTGTGTGCGTGGCATATATGTTACTCAAAGCAGTAGCGCGTGTACAGTCGTGCTCGATGGCGCGAACGTCGCGTGCCAGAAAGCAGGCACGCCATCGATGAGCAAACTCGCCGCCGCACTCGCGTTCTTCGAGGCGCTTGCGCGGCGCAGCGGCGCTGACGGTGCAGCTACAATCAAGTGCATTGCGTTCGCACCCAACTTTTGGCTCAACAGCAAAGCGAGTGCAGGCGAGAAGGTCGGCAGCGCACTCGAGCCTGCTGACCGCGAGCTGCTCCGCGAACTCGTCGACCACGACCGCGTCATCCTCACACCGTCGCAGGTGCGTCGCTGCTTGCTCTACCACTCGTTGTTGTATGTACCCAACCCACATGCGGCGGTATCACAGGCGCACGACGACTACTACGTCATCGACTACGCGGTCAAGCACGACGGCTTCATCGTCACGAACGACATGTTCCGCGACCACGTCGCCAACAAAGTCAGTCGGCAGCTTGGCGCTAACGAGTGTGTGCGCGTGTCTAGACGACCCGACCAGCCGACACACTGACGCGTTGTCTATCTATCTGTCTATGTCTGTTTGTCTGTCTGTGTACGCAATTGCCACACGGCCAGCGCACGTTCCACGGCACGCGACTGAGCACGCGCTGGGTGCGCGCGCATTGTATCGACTTTACATTCGTCGGTAGCGAGTTTTTGCCAAACCCACGCGCGATGGAGCGCGTGCACAGCTACGCCCCGTGTCCTGTCGTGACAGTCGTAGTACCGGCAGTCGCACCAGCGTCAGCGTCAGCGTCAGCGTCAGCAGCTGTAGTTGCGAGCAGCGCTGCGCCGCTGACGCGCAGTAGTCTGAAGACACCAGTCACAAGTGCGTCATCGGATGACGTTGCAGACAACTCCGACTCTGATGATGACGTCGATGCCGATGCCGACGATACCGCGATGGCGATCGACGGTCGCAGAGCACTGAAGCGCACGATCGACTTGTCGGATGTGACGCAGTACAAAGTGCCGCGCCACTTGCTGCCGTTTCTCCACGGCGAAGGCGGCGAGACAATGACGCGGTTCCAGGACTACACCGGCACGTACATCGTCTTGCCGTCGCTCGCATCGAGTGCCCATGCGTGTGCAGCATCGGACGTTGCGAGTCTCTCGATCTTTGGGTACGGCCGTTTTGTGACAAACCAATTTGTGACACGTATGTAACACGTATGTAGCTGACGCACGTGATGGCTCGTATGTACGCAGCCCCGAGAGCGGTCGACAACTCGCAGTCGCGACGCTCGACAACTTTATGCGCGAGATGGCGCAGCGCCACGCGCACGAGCAGCTTGTGCGTCAACAGCAGCAGATGCTTCAACAGCAGCAGCACCACCATCACCATTACCCAGTCGAGTACTATGGAGCGCAGCAGCAGCACAGCCAAACGCACGTGGCTGCTGCTGATGACCACATGATGGACATTGATCCCTAACGCCGCGCAACGCAAGTGTCAACATGTCTTTCAGCGTGTGTGTGTGTGTGTGTGTGTTGTCTTGCGCGTCACATCGTGCTGCGAGTCGGAGCCGCTTGGCGTCACGTACATAGCGCGCCAGCTTCTCACTTCCAGCGCTTCTTGTACTCTGCACTGTCGCCATCACCACCGCCACTGACGACCTTCTTGTCGTCCTGTAGACATGAGCAGATACGAGACAGCAGAGCGTCAGTACTGCGGCCACCTACAACAATACCACAGTGCAAGCGCAAGCGCATCGACGTACGGGTCGCTCGACTTTCCAGCCGTGCGCGTCGACGTCTTTCCGCCGCTTGCCGTCCTTGACAAAGCCGCGCCAGTTGCCAACGCGGTGCTCGCGCCGGTCCTGCTCGGCCCACGACCGCTCGCGCTTGAACATGTCCGAGACCTGTCAGAGCGTCGGTACATTCGAACAGGAAGTCGGTCGGTGTCAGTAGGCAGTTTAACGGTATCAACAACACACAAACGCACCGCTTGCTGTTCTTTCTCCTGCTGCTCGGCCTCGCGCTGGCGCTGCGCTGCTTCGCGCTTCTCGATGTTCAGGCGGCGGTTCTCGATCTCGGCAAACGCGCGCAGCACTTCCTTGTCGACTTCGGTCTGCAGGTCGCCGAGGTCGCTCTCGCGCGCGCCTTTCTTCACGCGCATCCTCCGGTCTTTTGCGACCTTGTCGCGTGCGTTCTCGATCGTACGAATGCAAACTTTGCGCCGGTCGACTTGCTGCACGAGGTTGTACGCTTTCTTCACCTCTACTTGCCCAGTATAGCAAGCATTGCAATTGTGCGTGTACAGTGTGTCATTGAGGTGCGTGGCATAGGGATCAAACCCATTTGGACGATATAACCCACAACCCACAATGTTCACCGCACCTTCAAATGCTTCGCGTGCACGTGGGTCGCGGCATTTATCCGGATGCACAAGCGTCGAGATCTGCAATGCACCCAAAAGCAATGAGTGTGTCAGCAAACGGAGATACACACTATACACAAACAATATCCGTCCAGTATACACAGTCGAGACCACCCCAACGCAAACGCGTACTTTGCGGTAGTGCTGCTTCATGTCGTCTTCTGTTGCATCGGTCTCGAGCATGAGCACGCGGAACGGGTTCAGATTGATCCACTTGAAGTGCGGCTGCAACAACCGCGTCAGTTGGCCAGCGCTGTCGCCAAAGTCGACGGGCGGCCGCTCCTTCTTCTTCATCTCGTCGTCAGCGTCCGGCTTCTTGACGCAGTTTGCACTCTCTTCGATCTCCTGCACTTCCGACATGAACGCTGCAAGCAATGCGTCTTCGTCCGGTTGTTCTTGTTGTTCTTGTTGTTGTTGTTCTTGTTGTTGCACCTTTTGCTTTGCTGCAGCTTCGGTCTTGAGCCGCTCAGCTTCACGTGCCTGTTCGCGCAGCTGCTGTGAGTGTGCCTGACCGGCACTGTACGCCTCGTCGGCTGCCTGCAATAGCGACGCGTTGTCCGGATCGAGCTTCAGGCCCTGGTTGTACGTTGCGCGCGCAGCGTCAAAGCGCAATAGCGCGTGCTCAGCTGCGCCTTTGCGCGAGTAACCTTTCCACCACTCGGGCTTGAGCTCGATGCACCGCTCGGCGTCGCGCAGCGCTTTGCCGCGTGCGTCGCCCATTGCGAGAAACGCGGCCGAGCGATTGCTATAGTACACGGCGTTGTCCGGATCGAGCTCAATTGCGCGCGAGTACATCTCGACTGCATCGGCAAACTTCTTGTCGGCGAGCAGTCGATTGCCCTCGGCTTTGAACGATTCGGCCTGCGCCGCGTACTCGGGCTCGGCGCTGGCAGGTGGTGCCGTCGCTGCACTCGTGTCGTCGTCGTTGCTCATGCTCGTTGTTGCTGGCGATTTTGTGTTTACCAGGTCTCGAAAATGCCATTCCAAACAACCTCTGAAATAGACTGGTGTACACTAGTATACATCATATACACCACCACCTCCAGCAGCTACATTCTGTATCTGCCAGCTTGGCACCACTTTGAAGCGCGACGAGCTCCATTAGCATGTTCAGCGCCGGCGCCTGCAGCGTCAGCGTTGGCGGCAAGGTGCGATCGCGTCAAGCTGCGCATGCACCTATATGTACGTACACTGTTGTGCATACAGCGCTGACTGTCGATGTGTGCGCTAGACGCGATGCCTCGAGGCACTGCTGGGTGACAAGGAGAACGCGCGGTTCGTTGTCGGCACGACGTCGCTCCAGCAGCCAAACCAGGTGAGTGCAAGCACGCGAACGCGCGCAGTGTGGCAACGATCGATTGCGTCGATACGTTGCTTGTAGGTTTTCATGCGCACTCGTGGTTCCGTATCGTGCGTGTCCAGTAGATTCGGGTGCTTCATTACGACAGCGCAGCGAACGACATCTCGGTCGTCCAGACGTACGCGCACGACGCGCAGGTGCTCGCCCTCGCGCCGAGTCCGTTCGCGCAAGAGCTTGTTGTCACATGCAGCAAAGTCGTGGGTCAGAGCGCAACTGCCGCGCTCTGGCGCATGGACAACATCAGTAGTGATGCAAGCGCGAGTGACAACGCACCACAGCCGCTCGCGCAGCTCGCCGAGCTGCCGCCGCAGAAGCTTCCAGTAACGACGTGCGTGCGTCACTAGCTGCAATCACTCGTATGTGCGGGTGTTGGTCACTAACTTACTGTCTGTCAACAGCGTCGTGTGGAACCCGAATGACGCGGCAGCACCAGCATCACTCGCGTCAGCACACGGCACAGCGCTGCGCACGTGGCGCCTCGACGACAGCAGCACACCAAGCGTCGTCGATAAGCTCGAGCTCGATCTGTCGCTGTCGCCTGGTAGCACGATTGGCGCTATGCGCTTTGACCCGCACCATGCGACGTCGGTAGCGTTCACGCTCGGTGGGTCCGTGCAAACGTGGGACGTGCGGGCCAAGACCATCGCGCTCCGCGTCGACGACGCGCACGCAGCAACGACACTCGACGTCGACTACAACCCGAACAAGCCCTGGTGCATCGCAACCGGTGGCGACGACGGGCAGCTCAAGTTCTGGGACCTGCGGCGGTCGCACAAGCCGCTGCTCGCACTTGCAGCCCATGCGCACTGGGTCGCAAGCGTCCGGTACAACCGCTTTCACGACCAGCTTGTACTATCGGGAAGCTCAGACGCGACGCTCGCGCTCTGGCGCGTGTCGTCGATCTCGTCAGCGCCACTCGTCGAGCTCGACGAGATGGACTTTATGAGCGAAACGGCGGCCGGCACTGACGTTGCGGATACCAAGATCCAGCGCTACGACGAGCACGAGGACTCGGTGTACGCTGTTGCGTGGGCCGCGGGCGACTCGTGGGTCTTTGGGTCCGTGTCGTACGACGGCCGCTTTTGCATTCATCAAGTGCCGTCGACCGAGAAGTACAAGATCCTGCTGTAAGGGTCCTAGTACTACGTCACCTATCAGCAGTCGGCATCTGCGCAAACAGACTCGACGCAGGATACAAGCGAGTCGACCCTTGTAGTTGCACATGTATATACAACGACGACACTGTCACTGATCTTCAGCCGACGTTCTATCCACAACGGATCGCATGCGCGCACTACAAACACTGTTAGAGGAGTCGGCTCGCTCGACACTATTACGACTTGGATCTACTTGTGGCGAGCAGCTCGCGGGCGGTCAGTCGCCCTCGCTTCCCTATCGATCTCTCGAGAGCAGAGTCCTGCGCGGCCCACACGCTTGTATACACACGCATACATGTCCCAAACGTCAGCCGCGCATCATGCTGCTCGCTTCGTTGCGGAGCCAGTCGAGCTCGTCCATCGCCTGCTGGAAACCGACCATGTCGCCCTTACTCACGCAGTCGGCGACGCGCTGCGCCGCGCTCGCGAGTCGCTCCTCGAGCGTTGCTGACCCTGCACTGCCAGTAGCAGCAGCAGGCGCGACTGCGCCACCTGCACTGCTGCGCACAATGCCAGCACCTGGCGCAAGCGTCTTCTTGGCACTCGCACGCGGCGTCGTACGTGGCGGCGTGGCCGAGAGCACAGCAAAGCCGGGCGGCGGTGGCGCCGCTACACTACTGACAGTGACAGCAACACCACCACTACCGCTACCAACCTTGGGCGCCAAGAGCCGCGCGGCGTTGCTCGCACCGATACCGAGCGAGCTCTGGATGATCTCGTCTTTCGCGCGCGTCTTGTCCTCGGAGCTGAGGCTCCCGCGGCGCGCGAGCTCGGCGACTTTGCGCAGTCGAAAGCCGTTGGGACTCATGACCGGCAAGCCGCCCTTGGCCGACGACGTTGTCGATGACGCGTCGTCGTCAGTGAGCGGCGGCGGTGGTGGCGGTGGGATCGACAGACTCGATAGCCCACTGAGGCCGTCGCGACTGCGACTCGCACCGGTTGCGTGGTAGAACGACACAAAGTTGCCGGCGATCTCGCTCGGGTCGTCGTAGCCGCCCGTGATCTGCACGATCTCGTCGTCGTCGTAGCCCTGCGAGCTCGAGCCATTGTCCGAAGCCGACGACGACGAACTCGAGCTCGCGTCCGAGACCGTGTCGGTCGGTGCCGGCGGCGATCGCGGCAGTGCGTCCACGAGATCGGCGCGGCGCTCGTCGATCCCAGGCATGACGCCCGTGCCGATGCCGTAGTTGGAAAAGCCCGGGACGACTTCGTTGTCCGAGACAAAGTTGCCCGAGAGGTCGCGTGCGAGCTCGAGGCGGCTCTTGCTGCGCCGACGAAACTTGAAGAACTCGGCTGCGTTCCCAAAGCTTCCGCGGCGCGGACCATTCGATAGCGGCTGCGAGCCTGTTGATGGCGGCGACGACCCGGTAGTTACAGCGCCATTCGCGCTTGCACCGCCGGACGACGCGACGGACGCTGTCGTGTTGCTGCGCGGATTGCGCCCAATCTGGAGACTCATGGCGCTCAGCTGCGCGGCGACGTCGGCTGCGCGGTTCGCTGACGCGGTTGCCTTGGCAAACAGCGCCGCGTTCTCCGACTCGGTCGTGCTTGCAGCCGGCGACTGGAGCTGCTTGCGGCTGCTCGCGGTCTGCGGCGTGTTGAGCACGGCCTCAGCGACTTGCCACGGTACCGTCATCGACGGACGACGCGAGAGCCCTGGTGGCGGCGCAATGACGGCGTTCTGGTCCACTGCTGCAGTCTCCTCCTTGGACGCAATGTTGTAGTACGACGTCTGCTGGTTGTAGAACGACATCTGCGGATCCGAGCCAAAGCGCTGACGTCAGTCGTGTAGTGCAGCAGTCACATTTAAGCAATCTGATATGCATTCTGACATTCAAATATTCAGATACTCAAATACTCAAATAGGCATTCAGACATTCAAACATTCAGATCAGACAAATAGACATCCAGCTATTCAAATACGCACCGAGCCGCCACTCTCGTACTTCTTCGCTTTGTTCGGTGGCGGCGACCACGACGGCAGCGCATTGCCCATGAACCCGCCGTTCTCGTCCATTGGCGGTGGTGGCGGGAACGAGTCGTCGGGGAACTGCAGCGAGTGGTGCGTCGGCTAGATGCAGACACGACACATACAGATAGTCGCAGTGTGAGGCTCGCAACGCTATAGCTGGAGACGCAGTCACTTACGCATACACGCTATACGCACCTCATCCGTCGGGTATCGGCTGTCGACGTCCAGGTCGAGCGACGGCTGCACATACGAGTCCGTCTCCTGATTACCCGCAACAACAGAGAGCACAACACTCGAGTCACTACTCACTCACTCATAGAGAAGTCACACAGTCTAGCAGCTCAAACGACGACGCACTTGCGACGACGTCGAGTTGTTGTCAAACGAGAGGTAGTCGTCGATCGTCTGGCCGCCGCTGTACGAGTAGCGCAGCTGCGTCGCTTCGGTCGGCGCCTCGACCGTCTTTGCGAACTGCGAGCTGCGCGAGCGGCTCCGGTGCCCGCGCACGTCGGGCGTGAGGCTCAACGCGCTCATCATCGGCGTTGCTGCTGCCGATGGTCCGCGCTTTGGCGTCGATGTTGGTGTGAGCGACGACGTTCCGCGCAGACTGTCGCGATAGTGCGATTTGGCGACGTTCGTGAGGTTCACGGCCGCGTTGTTCGCAAAGCCTGCAGCGTCGCTCGGACGCATCGACGGCGCGGTCTGCGACGCCGCGAGCCGCAGCGTCGTGAGCTGCTTGAGCTCTTGGACCGTCATGCCGGTCTTTGGGATCGTCGGTCCAGCTGTAGACGGCGGCATTGGCATTGGCATTGGCGTGGCGGTCGGTGTCGACGGACGACTCGACGCCTCGTGCACGATCGCAGCAGCAACGGGCGTCCGCGGCGTCCGAGGCGACGACGTCGCTGCAGCTGCTGCCGAGTTCTGCTGCATACGCTTCTGCGTGAGGCGCTTCAGGTCCTAAAGTAGGAACAGAGAGAGAGAGAGTGTGAGTCGCGTCTGCGCCAGCAAGAGCAGCATGCAAGCTGCACAGCACGCACCTCGACTGTCATCCCGCTCTTGATGCCCATTTTGGCCGACGCTGGCGCCTTTTGCTGCTGACCGCGCACAGGTCCAGCGCGGTCGCGTGGGTAGCGGTTCACTGCGGCCGGTGCGCCATTCGACATCCGCGCCTGCTGGTGCTGTTGATGCTGTTGATGCTTGAACTGCATCTGCTGCTGTTGTTGTTGCTGGAGCTGGAGCTGCTGCTGATACGCTTGCATCTGCTGCTGCTGCTGGTACGCCTGGAACTGCGGGCTCTGCGCGGTGTTCTGCATGTACGCTTGATGCGAACGCGCGGCAGTCGCGCCGCCTTTTCTTCGGTTCATGTCCGCCATCGCGGCGCTCGCGTCTCGCGCTGTTCTCACCGTCTCACGCACTCGTTACGCACACGCGACGACTCGCAGTCTACTCGCTGTCGACGCCACTGTTTGCTCACGCCACGTACTTATGCACGACGGATCGATCGATCGATTGCAGCACGCACAAGGGGGTACGTTCGTTTTCGTCAACGTCCGTCGACTCGTTTGCTCTTCGCTTGCTCGTCTCTTGTTGGCTGCAATCAGTCGGCGACTGCCTGCGTGCCTTGTCGAGCTGCTTCGTACGTGGAGCTGCTCGTCGATATCTTGGACAACAACCACTCGCAAACGACTCCCTCTTCGTAACGACTGAAAAGGTCGAGCATCGAACATTCCCGCTACAATGTAGGAAAATCCAGTAAAATGAGGAAAGAAGATGCGTAGCACAATCGCACTATGGCTAATTTCGTAATTTTATACGTTTGATAGTCGCATTATCAATGATGAAACAAATATCGTGGCAAATACTAATTATATCAGAAATATTGAACACAATACGAAGCACAGTATGACCATAAAAATAAATTAAATGTACCAATAAAATCAACTGTGCGTGATACAAAACCGTGTATTTACAAATCATACTGTCATCGAAATATACAAATCACAGAATGAAACGAAAAATATAAATATAAACTAAATTATTTAAAACAATATGTAAAAAACGTAGATATTTCATATCCTGCTATTATCGAACGTGCCACATTATTTTGTATCATAAACAAAAAGCTTAAAGCCTTAAACTATACATTTTGTTTGTTTGTTGGATAGCGAAATGCAAGGGAGGAACACTAGGAAACACAACATTCTGCTCCCTCGTCGTACATTGTGTGATCAATCAGTATTGTGACGTTCGCCGTGATACAACACTGGGTGTAGGAGATAAAAGACAAATTGATTGTCTGATGGACTCTGCGCCTTAGTATCTCACCTATGGATGAAGTTGTTGAATAGTTTTCTTTAAAAGAGATGGTCAACTTATAAATTTCAAAACCATAATAACACAATGCTATTTCATTATTTGTAGATATAGATGGTCACAAATTCGCCCACTCATCAACAACGTATTGCTGAAACAGCCTTCCGCCTTGTTGAATCAATGAGTCGTCGTACGGCCATTCTTCCATTGGAATGACACGCAGTTGAAGCACTTCACGCACTGTGGTGGTAGGCTCGACTCGACGTTCGTGCACTCTGCGCAACGAACTCACGGAGCGACATGGCGGTCTATCCGCGCATTACCACCCCTGCAACGTACGGCGTAGAGTATTCCATCTCCATACGGAAACGACAGTGGGTACTGCAACGGATCATACTCTGCGTGCGCCTCCCAAATTCTCACAAACCCTACATAAGCAGACCTCGCCCCGCTTCATGCACAAAATGCGTCAAAAAGCAAACCCTCGATGAAGCACTCTGATAGAGAAGTCCCACACAGAATTTGCTGCCTATTGCAAACTCCATACAAAAAGTGGCCACTCGCGCCACCACTACTTGCATAGAATCGCTGTAAACAACAAACCTTACAATAAGACTCTCCAACAGGTGGTAATGCTCTGCTCTTAAGGCGCCTCTATTATTGTTTTGATACACTTAACAGCCGAAGCCACCTCTGATATCAATTCGCAAATAGAAAACAACCCTCTCGGCTCGCACGTTCAAATAGGGAAATGCCATAGAAGAATTGTTCTCTATTGTTTTTCTGATGCAAAAGTGACCAAAAGCCACTCCAGCAGACAGAAATCCTTAAACAGCAAATCCCCTAATGAAACTTCCCATGACAGAGAGAATGCCCAACGAAATTTCTCTCCATACAAAGCGGCGCAAAATGCATCGCTATTGTATTTCCACACAAGAAGAAAACTGCCTCGCGAAACACCCTCCCTTTATATAGCAAACCCTGCCGCCAGCGACTTCTAGTCAGCGATTGTTCCAAAAATACAAATGGTCAAGCATCCACTTTTCATAACGCGTGTCATTTGAAAATGGAACGGTCGACAGCTCTTCACATACAAAAGTCAACTATAGACGGCAAAAACACGATGGCCTGCACGCGAGCAGCCACCAACAACACAAAATAACACAAACATGAAAGCTTTTACTATCATTTGACGCGTCTGTGTCTTGCGCATCCAATGCACCTATTTGCATTCTTTGGATCGTTCTGTGTGCGATGCGACTTGCGCTCTCGTGGAGCCACTCGTTGTTTTCTCGTTTGCACAATGCATGACTGGGTGAGAAATGCGTGCAAGTACAACGAATGAATACGTAAACACGAAAAAGTGTCCCGAAAACTATTCAAGATCTGACAGCTCACCAAAAACAAACAGCAAAATTGAACACAGTAATAGCGTGTCATCTTTTTTCAGAAGAGAGCAAATTCCGGGTCGCAGGACTTACACGCTGCCTTGTGAGTACGTATATAGTAGATATGCATTGACGACGTTTTGCATAAGTTTAGAAGTGTGCTTGCAAGTTCAACTGCTGTGTTCGTGTCATTCGACGATATCGTCATGACGAGTCATTTGTTTGCACCAAAGTATGTTCAGAGCGTACAACTCTGACCAATTTTGTGCATCAAACTGGAAACCGCGCTACAATTAATGTTATTGTTGCTGATGCATTTTGTTGTCGAATAACAACTGTAGTGGCTCAAATCGTTTAGGCATTTAGCTGACCTCTTTATAGAGTCAAGTCGAAAACACGCGCCAAATCACCAAATTTGGAGGGGCTTTACTTCAGTTGAGTCATATTATTTACATTAATCACAATCGTAAGTACGATTTTGATTGTGTCAAGACGCAACATCATATGCAGGTTAATCGCGCATCGGGCAGCCAACTGTACCAGATCGCAGCGCGTAAATTCTAAAAGTCGTACTAGTCGAAGCTCTAATGCTCTGTGCCTTGCCTTCATTGTGTTTGCTAAGCACTGTAGAGTGGCATAAGAAGTTCGGTTATTCACGATTACGAGTAATGCGACATCCAGCCATTTATTCTGTGATTTGCAAATTATGTGATTTGTTAGTATCGGTTTCTGAAAATTATCCAACCAATTTTTGTTTTTGTATCTACAATATCTCCTTATAATTTGGATAAACTACAAAATACCAATTTGAATTGGATTGGGTCATTTACGATGATGTGTGCATTGAAAAGACGGTATTTGTTTGAGATGCTCGCAAAGCGTCGCTTCAGACTGACAGGTTCAACCACAAGATCTTTTGATCCGCTGCCTGCCATGGGCAAGTACGCCACGATCGACAACACCATGGGCAAGCACGCCAACGCCAAGACCACTGCAGCATCGAACAATGCGCGCGCAGCGCCAGCAGCAATGACGCCAACGAATCAGCTGCAACACCTACAGCTCGACCCTCGTGGCGATGGCATGTACAGCGGCACGTTTCGCTGGCTCGAGTCCAAGCACTTTCTACAACTCCCAGACGTCCAGCACACACCATTGTCGTCCACTACGTCAAATGCAACAGTGCTACAGCGTGCCGAGACACTACGTCAGTCGTTAGAAAACGGCTGGGCCGGCTACCTTGCGGCACGGAGTGACGCGACGACCGACCTCGTCACAGCAGCATCTTGCGACCCGTCGTGCTTGGACGCGCTGAGTTTCCCAATCACAATCGCGTACGTCGCGCAGCGGCTCTCATTGTGGAATCCACACGACCGCGAGAAGCACGTGCTCGTGCTCGGTGCAACGAGCAAAGCCGAGCAGCGCATCTGGCGCATCACATCGTACTGGCACGAGCTCGCATTGCTATTCCCGCAGACTGCGATCACGCTCTGGTTCATTGGCCCTGAAGTACAAGAGCACAACCAGGACCAAACGCCTTTGTCACACTACGCAACAGTGCGCGCACAGCACTATCGCGGCACGTTTGGCGCGTTCAGCAGCACGCCTGCCGCACAAGCGTGCACGCCACAGAACACGCTCATCGTCGCCTACAACACGGGCTTTGGCAACTTTGTCGACTCGCAGCGCTACGACCTGCTCTTTAGCTGGCTGGCGGACTTGCGCGACATTGCTGACTCGCGCATCCCTGCAGTCTTTACGTGCGCAAACGACTACGCCGACATGAGCGGCGAGTTTGCTGTGCAGACGCGCGTCGTTGGCGCTTCGCTACTGCTGTTGCCGATGCAAAACCCGTTTAGCTGTGCGTCGCACCTGCACGAAGCAGGGCAGCGCGACACCGCGTGGTCGCGCGGCAACAGCTTTCTCTACGTTGTAAGTGGTGCTGACCGGTCGCGACGTGTCCACATTGCAGCAGGCGACGTCACAGCACTCCACGCGCGACTCGACGCTACGCTCGACCTGCACCTCAAAGACGCACTTGGGCGCCACTTCTATCGCGGCGTTGTGCTCTCGAAGGAGCAGGCAGCACGATGCCAAGCACTCGTTGGCATCACAGGCAGCAGCAACAACAACAGCCGCTCTGCTACAACAGCAGCAGCAGCAGTCACGAGTGCGAGCAGCTCACATAAGGAGGAGGAGCGTCAGCAAACGAAACTCGAAACACCGCAGATGCAGTTGCGGCAGGGCAGTGCGAGCGGCGAGGTCGTTGCGCTCGTGCACATCCCAAACGTGCGCTCGTCCTCGGAACGCATCGCAGTCGACGTGTCCGACGCGACGCTCAGTGTCTTCGTGCCAGGCAAGTACTTGCTACGTGAGACGCTGCCGTTTGCAGTCGCTGTCAATGCAGTTGTGCGCGCCGAGTTGGTGCTGCCATTTCTGCAAGTGACGCTGCAACGAAAGTGATAGCAACTGTTTCGATCGGTATACTTAATGATTGTATTGAACGAAGGAAAACAGTACAAATAAAGTCCAATCCGCCAAATTCCAACTCGAAATCGAGTAGTGCAAATTTCCTTCGACAGGTTGCAACATCGCGCTTGCTCACAGCTCCATACAGACGCATCAACCGACAACGACTGCGCACTGCATCAACGCCTGCGACTGCCACGATGTCGCTCAAGTTCCTCAACTTGAAGGGCTTCCACCCGGCCAATCAGGCGAATCAGAAACGCATCTGGCAGGCCGAGCAGAATGCGAAGGAGCTCGCACAGCGCGAAAAAGACGCCGCGAACGAAGTGCGCGCACGCGCCGAGCAGCAGCACTACCAGCTGCTCGCAGTCGCGAAAGGCGACGTCGACGCTGCACGTCGCCTCGAGGCGCAGCAGGTCAGCTTTATGTACGCGCCACCACCAGGTCTCGAAAAGGTCAAGAAGGCTGAGAAGGCTGCTGCAGCAGCAGCTGAAGACGCAGCTGAAGACGTGACGGAAGGTGCTGTTGCTGCTCTTGCATTGTACGTGTATGCACGCACAGGACACGCCACTGACACTGCTGTGCACCTACTGCAGACGATGCAGTGCGCGCGTTCCGGCGCAAGATGGAGCGCACGACGAAGCGCGAGCAGCCGCTGGACGGACCGCGCAACTTGGAGCGCTACGTCGGGCGGCGTCCTGATGAGCGCCTGACGATCAAGAACCAAGTCGGTGCGTTCGTGATGGCCGTAGTGGCTATGTATTGACTTGTCAGTAGCCCTCACTATCTGTCATAGAGCGCTTCCCGTTCCTCAAGCACGCGCCAGTTGAGGGTGAGCGCACGGACGCTGCAAAGGTCCACTTCCAGCCTGTCGGCATGCGGCTGCGCAACGTCAAGTGCATGCGCTGTAGCGAGTGGGGACACCAATCCGGCGATCGTGAGTGCGCACTGCGGGACGCAAACCCACACGGTACGGCTGCTGCTTAGGCTTGCGATACGGGTGGCGTGACGGACGCTTGTACTGATACTCACACGCATGCGCTTGCTGCCTGGTAGACGCTGCGCGGCAGCTGCGCGAAGACCCGATGGCGCAACTCGCAAAGACAAAGCACGAGCTCGTGCTGCGCAAAGCGTCGCTGCCACTCGAGATGGTGCGTTTTGTATGACTGTTTGTTTGTATGGTCGTGTGTGGCGGATCCTTCAGTACTGACGCTCTCGCTTATGCCGATGGCGAACAGCAAGAGGACGAAGCGTTTGAGATCTTGCTGTCGGAAGACGACGGTGCGGCTGCGACTCGCTCGCTCGCGCGCTCTTTTGTATAGGAGTGGCAATGCGTGCAACACCGCCTCTCCTGACAGCTACGTTGTCGCTTTGGCTACTGTTGCCGTGTCTGTGTGTGTGACGGTAGACGTTGCAGATGCCGAGAGCCGGTTCATTGCGCAGTTGTCGGCAAAAGAGAAGCGGCGATTGCTAAAGACGCTCAAGCAGCAGCAAGAGGAACACCCGCGTCGTCGAACTCGTGACAAGCATCTCGACAGTCACAGTAGCGAGTCAGATTCGGACAGTAGTAACAACAGGAGCGATCGCCGCCACGCAAAGCGCAGGAAGCGGCACGAGTCGCACAAGGCAGCGAAGAAGATGAAGAAGCGCGCGGAAGCGTCGCGTCAAGACGCGAGTGACAGCGACAACGGCGACAGACGGCGTCGAGTGACAAGTCATCGGCGCGACCTGCAGCAGACGTCGAGGAAGCGACACGATGATGTGCTGCACGCCTCGCACGGTCGTGGCTCTCGTAAGCGGCCGCACAGTCGGCGCCACTGGTCGCGATCGCAATCACGTGAGCGACGCGAGCGTTCTCGGAGCCGCTCGCGGTCTCGAAATTGACAAGACTGCACACAGCGTTGTACAAGACCTGTGCGACCTGCACGCACTGTCCACTAGAGTCGCATTTAGCGCAGAGATCGAAAGCTAGAAAGTTGGGACCTTGCTCGAGTCGACGCGCTCGAAGATCACGTCGAGCGCCTAAGAGGAACTGCCGTACTCGTCCGTGTGGTCGTTGATACCGTCCTGCAAAAAAAGCTCGGACAAGTAGCCGTTCGCAGCGTGCAGCTCGACGCCGTCAAAGCCGGCAGCAATGGCGTTCTCACTCGTGTGCACTACAGTCGCACCTGGAAGCCGCTTGAATTGTCAGAATGCGATTGTGGTCACCATTTGTAACTTGCAGGTCAAAGTCGAAACGCCTTTGAGGTTGTCGGTTACTCGACCCAATTCATTCGTGCGACGTGTTGGCGGTCTGCTGCTGTTGCCGCTGCTGCTGCGCTTCAGATGGCTCCATTCAAGTGTGACCACCATCAACTGCGAAGTCCATCACGATGTCGTCTGCGCTCGCGGCATTCGCACGCAGCCTCGGCATCCACGATCCATCGCAGCCCGCAGCGCGACAGACCCGAGACGACACTGACGCGCAGTCTGTCGCGAGCGACGATGACGGTGATGCATTCGAGCAAGAATCCGACGAGTTATTGCCCAGGCAGCAGCCCGCAGTCTCGCTCGCGGCGTTCGCCAAGCAGCAGGCGCGGAAGGCGCAACCAGCTGTCTCGCTCGTTCAGGTCGCGCAGCAGGAGCGAACTCTCAAGACCAACAGTCAGTCGACACTCGCAGCGCTTGCGGCCGAGGTGAACTACGAAGACGCCATTGCAGCAAAGCAGCGCGATGCACAGGCGCAGCGCGCGTTGCGAGCCACGAGCGCACAAGTGCGCGCGCAGGTGCAGGCGACACAGCACGAGGCGGTCGAGCACGCCGTGCAACAAGCGATCCTCGAGGAGCAGCAGTACCAACAGGACGAGTTCGACGACGACGACCCAGCGATCCATCACGCTGCGAACCTGCTGCTCGCAAAAGCGAGTGCAACAGCCGCCAGCGATAGCAGCAGCAGCAAGACGGACAACCAAGCGTCGCCACGAGCGTCCAAGCCTAGGCAGCCGCCGCGCGCAGTCAACCGCCGTGGGCTCAATGAGAGGCGCGGGCTGCTGAACAAGGGCGAAACCAAGCATCAGACAATGAAGGAGAAGCTCAGCGCGTTCCAGCTCGAGCAACTCTCGCTCACGCAGCGTCGGGTCTTGTTCGCGACGCTCGCAGGCGACAGCAGCTCTGCGAGCAAGAAGTGTAACATGGTGCGTCAACGCCGCAGTCTCGATCGATCCGATCTAGCTCTTTACTCCACGTGTAGTGAGTGAAACAGAGCTGACGCTTTCTATGATTGGTGGTGACGCTCTGCCTGGTGTCGCGGCACAGGACGCGATCCACGAGCTCGCAAAGGACAAGACAAAGCTCCGTCGCCAGAAGATCAAGCGCGGCGCCAAGCCCGAGTTTGCTAAGCTCGACGACACGCGCCACTGCCGCTTCCGGCCGCGGCTCGTCACGTCTGGACAGCAGGACCAACAACGGAGGCGTGACGACTCGGACGACGACGACGGTGGGAACAACGCAGCGCAGCGCAACGAGGACTTTGTGCGGCGCATGGAGGCCGCCGAGCGCGCCAAGAACGAACAGCTCCGACGTACACGCGAGGAGAAGGCGTATCTCGCACGCGTCGACAAAAAGGTGCGTGTTTGGATGATAGTTTGTATGCAGACAGATGAATTGTGTCAGCTTGTCTGAACTAAATGAGCTGACCTGATGGCGGTATCGACTGCGCAGGAGTGTCCGCTCTGTGGGAACCCGCAGTCGTACGCCGAGCTGAGCCAGAAGCGCAAGAAGTGCCCAAACTGCGGTGTGACGTACAAGAACCGCATCGCGTGGGTGCGTCTCGAGCGAGCTTAGTCGAGCGCATGGTGTAGCTGACCAACGTCTCACATTACTAGGACATACGTGCTGCTTGAACGAACAGAGCGAGATCGCGACGCAGTTCCTCGAGCGCATGGACGAGTACGTCGCAGCGCGGCTCGAAGTGAAGCAGCAGCGCGAGGAGCAGCAGCTACGTGGCCTCGATGCGCCACAACCTCGTCGTCATAGCAACAACAACCAGCCATCACACTCGCGCGTCCACGGCGACGACGGCAACGTGCTCACGTGGGCACAAGTGCAGGACGAGTTCCTCGGTCGCGTGCAGCAGGACCTGGCGCAGCGCGAACTCACGCGCGGCGCGATCCTCCGCAAGATGCAGCACGAGTGCTCATTCGCCCCGACGATCTCGTCGAAAGCGCAGAAAGTCAGTCTGATCTCATTGCCATGTTCTCTCCGCGTCGAGTACTGACTGGTGGCATGGCTACACTTACTCTCACTGGCGACAGCTCAACTTGGGCACATTCGATGAGCGTCTGCGCCGCGATCTCGAGAGCCGTCGATCTCGGCAGGAAAAGGTAGGTGCACGACATCACGAGGAGAACAAAGCAGCAGCAAGCGGACGTGTCGGTCGATTGACTGACGCTTACGTTGTTTGCTGTGGCCGATGATGATGCCTCGTTAGTACAAGATCCTCGCAGGCACGATCGCATTCGACGTGGCCGCACAAGCCAAGGTAGCGAGTGGCAACGGCGCCAAGCGGCGCGTGTACGTCGCACCCGCAAACTTCCAGGAGCGACTGCGGCTCGATCTCGAGAAGCGCCGCGAACGCGAGCAGACCAGTCGAGGGTTGGACCTGCCCGGACGTGGCGTCAGACCCAAGCAGACGCAGATCAAGTGGTGACGATAGGTATCGCACTGGCGCATCAAACGTCGTGCTTGCTCGTGCTATCGCATCGCGGAGCAACATGCCTCTAGCATCCGCAGAATGGAGCTGCTCATCGAGCCTCGTCTCGCCGCCACATTGCACCGAGCCGTGCGCCACCCAAAAGTGCCGCGACAGCCACAGGGTGCGTACCGCGTAGGGTGGACGATGCGCTCGATTAGTCGAATCCATGAGCGCACTCGAGCAACAATGACGTTCACCACGCATTCGCAGCAGCAGCGGCAACAGCGCTGAAGTGTACTCAGCACTACGACTCGTCATGTCCACACGATAGTTCGTACCTGGTAGGTTCAGAGGCATTGGTGTCAGCGACACAGATGCGACGCAGCGTGCTGCTGGCCACAAGATCGTCTGAAGGGAGCAGTTTGCCCGAGCGCATTGAGACGCTCTCGCACACTGACTGTCTGCAGTCGTCAAGGCAGCAGCAGGCATTGACGACGATCAAGTACTCACAATGCTCGGATAGTCAGAGCGAGGCCACTCGGCTGGTTCGATAGCGACGTGAGTGATGCGGGAACACCGTTCTGGTTGACTGAGCGGTGCGTTCGCCGACTGATTGATCGATCGATCGCGTCACGTCCGGTGCGCTCACAACGACGCGAGCGAGCATGAGCGAGGCAGCGTCGCCGCGCACAGCAGCGTAATACAACAGGTTGACTCGCACGTCGTGCGAAGGATCGATCGATGCATCGAGAGATAAATAGAGAGCGCAGGCCACGTACGTCGCGGATGTCATCGAATCTGTATTTGTCTGAACGAATGCGCGAGTTCAGATATCGAAGTAATGTATTTTCGCGTAACTGCCCACTAATTTCGAACGCGCAGAAACAGCCGAATCTGGCCATGTTTTGTGCCAGGACAAGGGTTCGAGTTTTTTACATGTCAAATAAACAAAACCGATAGTGATAGATTCCAGTGACACTAAAATTACCACGCGAACGTGTCCCGATTCCTTGATCTGGCTTCCCACGCACCGCCTGCCAAACAGACAGCCGTCTGTGATAGCGAGTGCGCACTAGCCAGCGATCGATCGACCGAGCAATCGACGGCGCACTAACCACAAGACGACGACCTCGCCCTCTGCACACGCGATTGTCGTTGATCTGCTCGCATCGCTCGCTGCTGCAGTGTCCGCGTCGAACGAACGAACCACTTTGCGCCTCGACCGCTTCGCGCGCACGCGATCGACACGCTTGAGCTGCCACTACCTTTCTGTAAGGCGTCCGATTCGCTCGCGGAAGAGAGAGAGAGAGAGCGACCATACGCGTGGGTGACAGCGTGAACCCCATTATCCACCCGTCCGTTCGTTCACTTGATCACGCGTTCTGCCCCCACCAAGAGGTACGGCTGCACATGCGCTGGATTCGATCTGCTCGCAACAGCGTCGGGCACTGACACCGCTGCATTCGTCGTGATCATCATCAATAGCCGCTGCTGCGAGTACGTGCGACAGAGCTACTTGTGCGAACAAGCGTCTGTCGTTGACCTTCCTCACCCTCATACACACACGCACACATACTGTCGAATAATCGCCGCTCGCTGACGTCGATGCCGCTCTTTAGCCGCTCGTCCGAGAAGAAGCAGCGCAGCCATCGCTTCAGCTTCCGTCGCCACTCGCACGAGCCGAGCGAGCCCGTAAAAGCCCCTGCTGCGAACGCGAACGCGGCTGCCGCACCAGCAGCTACGGCTACTGCAGCTGCCCACCCACAGCCATCGACGCGGTTCCCTGCACCGCTCGCCAAGGCGGCTACCATCACTACTACTACTACAGCTGCTGCTGCTGGCGCATCAGGGTCGATCACATCGGACGCCCGGACGTCCGTCGCGTCGTCGCTGCGGTCGTCGGCGTCGCTGAGCTTCATTGAGCGCCACTCGGGCGGCGCGAGCGGCCGCGCTGAGACGTCGTCGTCGAGCGACTCCGAGTCCGAAGCTGCCGTCGACGCACAACAGCAGCACAAGCGACGACCGTTCACAACGCCACCGCCGAGCCGCTCGATCTCGATCGCGAGCAGCAGCAGCAGCAGCACTGCGAGCACGCAGAGCATGCGCAATAGCCTTGCCGACTACCGGCAGCTCCGATGCTCGATGTCGTACAAGAACCGCGTGCAGGCGCACGAAGCCGCTGCATTCCGGTCAATGGCGTCCACGACACTGTCGACCGACAGCCGCAGCGGCTCGGAGCGCCGCTCGACCGACGTGCGCGCGACCGAACTGAGCGCGCGCATCAGCGAGTCGAGCGTCAGCCGCTTGAGTGTGAGCGCGTCCGATGAGCTGCTGCCACCAGCAGCTACGACCAGTAGCGCCAGCAGCTCCGAGCCACTGGTCGATACTAGTGATGCTACAGCCAACGCTGCTGAGGTCCGCATGACCGAGGCAAACGTCGCTGCGATGCAGACGCGCCGTGCGCTCCAGCAGATGGTGCTCTCGTTCGAAGACGACGACGACGACTCGGACGATGATGATTCGTCCGAGACCGACTCGATACATCGTCGCCGGTCGTCGTCGGACACTGTCGCGCATGGTTCAGTACTCCAAGTGAGCGCGGATGACTACCGCAAGTTCCAGTTTCGGCTCCGACAGCTCGAAGATCTCTGCCATGAACAGGCTCGGAAGCAAGCGAGCATCGAAGAGACGATCGAGCGCGAAGTGCGCACGCGCACGCGCAAGGTCGTCGACGCGATGGAGAAGAACATTGCGATGTACAAGCAGGCCAAGGAGCTCGAGTGCGAGCGCGAGCTCCAGAAGCGACTGTCCGAGCTCGAAGGCTCGATTGGCGCTACCAGTAGCGCACGTGGGTCGACGCGCAGCACGAGCTTCCGCGAGAGCTCGGGGGCGTCAGCGAGTGTCCGCGAGTCGTCGAGTGACAAGAGCAAACCGCTCGACAAGCTCTTTCACCCACGCCGCGCACGTCGCCGTCTCGAGCAGCTGAGAGAGCGCGAGGAGCTCCAGAAGCGCGAGATGGAGCACTTTCGCGCATTCATTCGCTCAACGGACGTGGTGTCGGCCGCCCCAACGCCAGCGCCTATGAGCTGCTCGTCTGGTAGTGCGACCGCTGCGCTCAAGGACTTGGGCGACCCGCACTTGACCGAGTCGCTGCTCCATGCAACGCCCGACGACCTCATCGAGATGGTCTGCGTGCTGCGCAAGCACGTCGGTGTCCAAGAGACACAGCTCACGGAAGCGAAGCGTCTCATTAGCGCTGCGATCGAAGCGCGCGAAGACGCTGAGGAGACGGCGCGTGACGCGGTTGAGCTCACGCTCGAGCTCGACGCGCGGCTCGAACGTGCGAGCCACGAGATCGTCGTGATTCGCGACGAGCTGCTGCGCGAGTCGCAGCTCCACGCACAGCGGTCCCTGTCGCCGAGCGACGCGCCGCGACGGCCGAGTGCAGCGCTGTTAGGGCCCGATCGCCGACGCACGAGCAGCGGACTTCAGCAGCCCGTGACACCTTCGGGCTCGTATTAGCTGCGACGTTGCTACTCCCATTACTACGCTTTGCCAGCATCAAGTACCACCCAACCCACAGACGCACCTGCTTGTCAATTTTGAGCCAGGTGCAGTAGTATTATAGCAGTTCCGATTCAAAAACAACACGTTGCGATTGCCATCGCGATGCAGTTCAGGAGCTTCTGGTTTTCACTACTGTCTGTCTACTGTAGCCCTCGATGGACAGTGCTGTAGCGTTGTGACACGGTGCTTTCGACGAATCCACGCGACAAACGTCTTAGCCACAGCGAGCCAAATCGATCTACTAGAGAGATGGCGTACTCGACATACACACAAACGTATCTCTTCCAACATCAACGAACGACAATACTGTCACAACTGCTACTGCCGTGTCCACGCACGTGCTACACCACGCGAGGTCACCCACTGCCGTGTACCATCACATCCAAGACACTAACTCAAGTGTGCAGACGCTAGGGCTAGTACACCTCTGAGCTAAATGACCCCGACATGCTCGCGTTCGTGCGCGCGCAGCTGTCACACACGCGCGACGGCTTCTTGCTCGAGCTGTACGCGAGCGTCCACTTGCGCTTCGAGCACGTGCCGCACACGAGGCAGCCGCAGAGACTGTTGTGACAACAGAGTACATCGTATAAAACGGATATAAGAGCACCAGTCGTCAGTCATGCGATACCTGACAGCAGCAACAAATACCACAGTGATATACTGCAAGGACGTACCGGCAGTGGTGGCGCGGCCGGTAGACTGCGAACGGGTGGTAGCAAATCGTGCAGACGTTCGAGACTTTGTTGAACATAAACACCGGTGCAAGCGTTGCGTTGTTGACACTGCGGCGCCGCAGCGCAAGCGCATTCGGCACGGCGCTGCCCGAGATGCAGTGCGTGAGCGCGCGGAGCCACTCTTCGCGCTCGGGGTTTGTCTGCGCTTCAAACACATACGTCTTCTTTTCGCCTCGGATCTGGATACAAGAGCACAGCAAGCAGTATATTACATATATGAGACGATAGAATCAACCTGAGGTACGAAGTGCATACAACAATATGTAAGCAAAATACGTATACACGTAAATAAGACACATGCCGCACCTCGTCGTGGACAAACACGAGCCGAAAGAACGTGCTGTCGCGCATCGGCGCGGCTTCGCAGAGCTCGATGCTGATCGTTTCGTCTGGCTGCGCGGCTTTGAACGCGGCCGAGAGCGCGAGCGTCTGGAGCGTGAGCGAGACCCACAGGCGCTGCGGCCGCCGTCTCGTGTCGTTGCTACTTACGGTCTCGGCGCTCGTGATGTTGAGCCAGCCGTTCTTGATCACGAACGCGCTCTCGAGCTCGTAGTCGCTCGCGACCTCGTCTTCGTTTAATAGGAGCTCGGACCGAATGCTCGCACGTCGTGTCGACGTTGGGCCACGCAGTGTGCGCGCAATGTGCTCGCGGATGCTCGCGAGCCACGCGAGCTTCTCGTCAGCCGAGTCAGCGAGGAGGATGAACGACTTGTGCGGCGAAAAAAAGTAGAACGCACTGTATAAAATGTTAGCGGTAGAGCGACATACGTCAGTCACACTCTTGCGTTGACCAACCGACCGATTACTAGGCAACGACGTACGCTTGCGAGTTGGCGATGCCAGCGACCGAGTTGATGACTGCAGGAATCGAGTCAGTGTCGTCCGAGACTTTGACTTCCCACAAGTCAATCAGTCGAAACTTCTTCTTCTGGAGACTCCCACCCAATCGCCCGTACACAATTGCTAAGAGTCACACAACAATACAAATGTCAGTCATACCATATATAAGCAATTACGTAAATAATATACAACAAAAAACATACCGTCTTCGAGGAGCACAACGTAGTACTTCTGGACTTTGCTGCGGCAGACTTTGCGGAGCAAGCCGTCGCGCACAAAGCGCTTGCCGCGCAAGTCGATGCCGACTTTTGCACTGATCGCATCGATGCGTTTCGCGTTCTCGCGGCGCGCAATGATCTCCTGGATCTTGATCGCAACGAGGTCAACGCTGCTGATCGCAGCCTGCAAAGGCGCGTAGTCGAGGTGCTCCGGTGGCGTGGACCCGAGCAGTTCTTGGAGCAGCATCTTGTAGCGCGGGATGCGCTCCATTGGCATGTTGAGGTACGTGTGGAGACGGTGGACGCTCGCGTCGGCCGGCATCTCTTTGAGAAATGTCGCAAACTGCGGCGACTTGATCGCGTTCAGTGCCGACTCGTGGCGACTTGCGTACGACGTGTAGAGCTGGAAGAGTGGCGCGTACGCACTGAAGATCGCGCCCTAATGTTGTCGCATTGCGCTATGTCAGTACTATATCCCATAAAGTAACACTGCTGTATAGCAGTGCGTTCGCATCCGAGAGACAGACAGGTAGACGTACAGCGCGGTGGACCTTGTCGTCGTCGTCTTGCGCGAGCGTCTCATTGAGATGGCGCGCGAGGTGCTCGAGCAACTGCTGGTTGAGCGTGCAGATCTGGTCGATACTGCTAAAGAAGATCGCCATGTCGGCATCCAGGAGCAGGATCTTGTCGCCGCCACTGCCACCAACGCTGTTGGCGTGACTGCTGCTACTCGTCGTCGCACCACCAGCGTGACCACCACTCGGCTTGCTGTCGGACGCCGAGAGTGACGCGCCAACGGTCGCGCCAAAGCGTCGGACCGTACTCACGTTCTGGAGACTGCTGTTACTGAGCGCACGCTGCGCAATTGCACCGGCCGACAAGCTGCTGCCGCCGAACGGATGGCGGAGCGACTTCTTGTACTTGGACTGACGGCGCCGGTAAAGCTTCTGGCCCTCGAGCTGCCGCAGCAGCAGCGGCTGGACAAACAATCGGATACACTCGCCGAGGCACGTGACGTAGCTCTCTTCCGACCGAATGATCTCTTTGAGGATCTGGAGTCGTCGGTGCTCCTGCTTGGCGCTCTCGTCGCCAAAGAAGCCAGCAGCGTCCGACGCGCGACTGCCGAGTTGTATCGTACTACTAATGGACGCGCGGCCGCCGCTGCTCCGGCTCGGCGCGCGGTCGAGCGAGACCGACAGCGCCGACTCGGTCACGCGCGAGCGCCGCATGCGGTGGAGCGCCTTGTCGGCGCTGCGCTGGATCGCCGTCGACCACGCGCGCTCGTCGTCGTACGACGCGCCGCAGAGGATCCAACCATGCGCATCCGAGAGCGGCGCCTTGGCTCCTACACTCGCCGCCAAGCTGTCGCCGCCGCTGCTGCTCATCGTGCTCGCCGAGTCACGATGACGCACGGCGTCGCCAAAGCGCGTGACTGCGGACTTGAGCGGCGACATCTTGGCCAGGCGCGTCGATGGTGTCAATGGCGGCGGCGCGTTGCGGTCCGCGTCGTCCTCGACGACAGCGACGACCCCATTCGACCGTGCGCTGCTGCTATCGCCATCGTCCGGGTCGTTCGTGTCGGCGGCCGTTGCGATCTGGAAGCAGAACTGGTGCTTCTGCGACCGACTGTCGGACCGATGGATCACGATCGCACCAGCGAGGTCGAGCGTGTCGGTGCAGCTCTTGGGTCCGGCCCTCGACGTGAGCGTAAACTGCTTGAGCACGCCGGCCTGGAGCTCGTAGTAGTGCTCGGTCCACTTGTTGTTCCAGCGCTTGCGCCGCAGGACGCCGCGGAACGCGATCACGCGCGCGAGCCAGTGGCGCGCGGCCGTCTTCACGACGTCGAGCACGCGAAAGCACGGACTGCAGACACGCTCTTCGCGCGCGCTGTCGCCGACAAATAGGATCGATCGCTGGCTCGAGCAGTGGCCGCACACGACGGCGCCGCAGCGGCGGCAGTGGTGCCGTCGAAAGTACAACTTGAACGCCGCGTGGCAGATCGTGCACGACCCGACGACTGCGTCCGGGACCCAGAGCGCAGCCGCGTCAGCCGGTCCGTCGCCAGCTGCATCGCCAGCTCCGTTGCTGCCGTCGCGCTGCGCGTCGCGGATTGCGTCGGCGATCGCGTCGACCCACTGTGCGCGCGCCTCGGGCGTCGCAGCGAACAGCGCAAACGTCTTCTCGCGGCTCGTGACGAGGAAACCGCAGTCGCGCCCCAAGCTCTTCGCGGCACCGAGCGCGTCGTGCGACGCTGGCAACTGGCTCTTGACGCCAACGGCTTTCGACGCAAGGTGGACGACGCGCCGGACGCGGTAGCCGCCAGTCAGCAGCACGTCGCTGTAGAGCAGCAGGTCATTAAACAGATGGACCATGACGTCCTCCTGCCGCTTTGTCGACATCTTGACGAGCTTACCGGACCGCACGAGCCGCCGGTCGGGCGCTACGAGCGTCAGTTGGCCGCCAAACTGCGTCTGCGTCTGGAGCACGGCTTCGAGGTTCTCCTGATGCCGCACGGTCTCGTTGATGAGCGCAGCAGCAATGCGCACGCCCTGCACGGCGTCATCAACAAACGACGCGTCGATGTGGTCAGCAGGCGTATGTTCTTGTACCCGCTCGAGCAAGAGCTTGTAGCGCGGGATGCGCTGGATCGGCATGATCAGGAGGCTTGCAAAGTCGAGCGTCGAGCCGCTGCGCGCTTGACACGTCGACAAAAAGTTCGAGAGCCTATAGCTCTTGAGTAGCGCGAGCACGACCTCGTAGTCCTTGGCGTAGCCAGCGTAGAGCTTGAAGAGCGGCGCGTAGCGGCAGAAGACAGCGCCAATGCCTTCCGGCGCGGCCGTTGCAACGACTGGACTGCTGCTGGGACTCTGGTGGCGTGTTGAGGTTGATGAGGTGATCCCACCACCACGACTACGGCGCTCAACAATGTCGGTCACGTCGTTCAGGAGCTTCGAATTGAGCATCACAAGCTGCCGGAGGTTGTTGAAGAACACGGCGATCTGCGCGTCCTCCATGACCGGGTGCTTGTTGTCCTCGAGCGGCACGATGTAGCAGTCGTGGAGCGTCCGGATGTGCCGCACGTACGTCTTTTCAGTCGAGTAGATCTCGTCAATGACCTGCAAACGCATGCGCTCGCAGCGCACTGCGTCGCTGTCGTCGTCGTCGCTATTGCTACTGTTGGCGTCGCTACTACTGCTGTCGTTCGCGCCATCAGCACTTGCATCGTCATGCTCGAGCTGGTTGTCGCCGAGCTCGAGCTGGTTGTCGCCGAGCTCGAGCTGGAACGTTCGGCGCCGCAGTGTTGTCGCTGTCGTTGTCTCGAGGTCGCGCGGGTCAAAAAGGATGATACCAGGACGGAGACATACCGAGGCGCGCAGCATTGTTGATGATAGATCGTCTTGCTGGTTGCTGCTCGGATCGTCCTCGGGTCGGAGCTCGCGCAACGCCGAGGTGCTGCTGCGTGCGCGCTTCTCGTGGTTGCTACTATTGCTGCTGTTGGTCGCACTTGCTGTGAAGCTTGCGGTTGCAGGCAGCAGTCTGTGTATGAAGGCGGCACGAGTGGTGAGCACAAATGTGGGTCGACAGGTGGCACCATGAGTGCATACGCGCATGTACGCGACAAACAAGCAAGCACATATACACTCACGCAGTCGCACCGAATGCCGAGTGCTTCCGACGCGCGCGTCTCCTGCTGTTTACTGCGGACGGTGTCCATGACCGGTGCAATGAGTGAATGATGACACGCGCTTGTTGCGACGATGGCGTCTGCTATCGTTGCTGCAATGAGTGCGTCTGATGTCGCGCGTGACAGACTGAGCTGCTACTGCCGCTGCTCGATCGCCTGCTCGTCGTTTGATGGAAAGAATGCAACCGTTCGAGTGAGCCTGTTGTCTGTCACGTTGATGTTTGGTAGTATTGCCTGGCAGTTTTTGCAATGTTGCAAGCACATGCTTTGCATGTTCGAGTTTTATGACAAAGTAGCTGGCGTTTGTTCAGAAAATGACTGCGATTTGTATGGTACAAGGTTTGGGTCAATTTGCAATAAAAACGACAATTTTTGCGAATAAAAAAATGGACAGCTTTTTAAAGTTCCGAATCATAATTTTATGGTACAGAAAAGACCCATCTTGCGAATCAAAAAATGGATAGCTTTTCGAGTTCCGCGCTAAATATAACTAGAAAGTAAAGTAGAGTGATGCAAATATTCGCATCAACAAAGCACGATTCAACAGTACTATCAAACGTCATTTGATAAAATATGGGGTTAGCTGTTTCCATCGAAAACGCTTCGCATTTCCGCCACTATTCCGTCGAGCTTCCTGGCTATACGTCAATCAAAACGGGTATCAATGTTGGAGTATGTAAGCCCACCAATTCTGATTTGCTACACTTCAAATGGACCGGCCCAAATACAAAACTCGCGTCCATGCGACAATACAACATATTTTTCAATTCAACATAGTATCGCTGGATTGCGAGCGTAGAGAGCTAACGAATCGGGTAACGAAAATTGGTTGACGAAAGTCTTCAACTTACGGACAGTCACCTTAACTTCAGTAGTATTTCATAAACTATCTATATTTGTTATGCTGTTGACTAATTCGATACATACATATTTGTGCGTTGATTGATTGTGACTGAATTCCATATAGAACTGAACAAACTCGATGGATACAAGGATACAAGCTGCAAAATAACAACGTACTTGAAGTTCTCGCAAGCTGTCGGATACATTCTGTCGAGACGATGGATTGATACAACCACAACGTCCATGTGTGAAACACCGGCAAACACCACAACTCCACAACATGCATCCAATGACAAATGCCTCCATCGTCCATTACGTGAATGTGACGACGCTCGCAGTCTGCCGATCGAGCGTCGAATGACGAAATAACGACAACGCGTCGACTCGCACTCGCTACTGCATCTCAACATGCGCTGCTCATTCGTGCTTGGGCTTCTTGACACTAGCTGCTACCGCTGCGTCGTCGGCGGCGAGGCGCTTGAGCGTAAAGTGGCCGAACGTGAGGTTCACGGACCCGAGCACTGCGAGGTACCCGAGCGTCCGGAACATCGTGAGCTCGAGCCAGTACCAGCCAAAGAGCGCGAGGATCGCTGCGAGCGACGCGAGAAAGCCCACGCCAAAGACAACCACCGAGCCGCGGAAAAGCTTGCGCACGTTCAGACGCATCGCGAGCACAAAGAGCAGGAACGCGCCAAGCGGTACCTGTGTATACATAGTGAGCGAGCAGGTCCAGTTCAGTCATTCGTACTTCGTCGAATCAATCGATCCCATATACAGCAAATGAATACAAAATGGATGGCGCAACAAAACGTACGAGCACAGCGCCAGTGAACGCGAGCGAGACTGCGATTGGCGGCCGCGGGTCCTGCGCGCGCATCACGTGCTTGATCTCCGGCAGCGCCGTGAGCGTCGTGTCGCTCTCGTGCAGCAAGTGCTTTGCGTACAGCGGCGACGGCGTCACTGGCGGCGCCGACGCGAGCTGGAGCGTCACGTCGCCAAGCGGCCACACGATCGACGACTGGCAGTCGCATACAATAGCAACAGTTGTTAGCGCCAGTCATGACATACTAGTCGCATAGACACACACGCACCTCGAACGTCGGGTCGCCGATGAT
Source organism: Globisporangium echinulatum (assembly GCA_023336405.1). Classification (NCBI taxonomy): domain Eukaryota; phylum Oomycota; class Peronosporomycetes; order Pythiales; family Pythiaceae; genus Globisporangium; species Globisporangium echinulatum. The sequence goes on along the minus strand of JAADWX010000113.1, from coordinate 13,184 downwards.
GAGCTGCAGCGCGTACGTGCCCGACTGGTAGCCAAACTTCTTGCTCAGAATCGCAAACTGCAGGACCGTCGCATGCGTCGTGGCGTCGTTGTCGGCCGTCAGCACAAAGTACGCATCGGCCGTCTTGCTGTTGCCTGTATGTGTAAAGCGCAGGAACGCCTGGTGCGCAGTCACTGGCGCCTGGTCGTGCGTCCGCTGGAGCTTCACGGCCACACGGAGCGCGTCGCCCGAGCCCGAGCTGAACGATTGGTGCGCGATCGTCTCGCCTGCTGCGAGCTTGAGGCCGTTCAGCTCGGCGCTTGCGACAACGACTGGTACTGTCACCTATAGTAGTTACTACCGTTAGCACTGCTGCCTCTCGACCTCCATACATAAGCGCAAGTAGGACATAAGGACGCACCTTGAGCTGGAGCACTTCCGAGACCGCGTCGACGCCGCTGACGTCTTCACTTGCTGGCACCGCTGGCGTCGACACCTTGAGCTTGTACATGCCTGCTGGGAGCTTGTTTGCGCCATCGAGTGCAGCGACGAACTTGCTGCCGTCGCCGCTCACTTTCTGCAAGAGTGACCGACGTAATGAGAGAGTGAGCGAGAGAGATGTTTGCGACGTCAGTCCATCAGTTGGTATGTACCAGCAGCGCAACGCACCAAACACTACGAGCGACGCACCAGGTTCGAGAGCACGGCCTGACCGGTCGTGTCGACGAGCGTGTCGATCGTGAGCTCGCGCACGTTTGGCTGCGCAGGCGTCACGACAAAGCCGAGCTCGAGCGCGCCTTTGGATAGTGCGATCTTGCTAGTTTCGAGTGCGATGCCGAATGCTGCAGCGTGAGCGGCACCTGCCACGAGTGCAGCCATGGCCGCAGCGCGGAGCACCATCGAGCGCAGCGACGCCATGCCAATAGAGGTCGAATGTCGAGGGAGGGGGTCGTGAGCGAGAGCGAGCAGTGGATGATCGCTTTCAGAGTGGCGTGCACACACGTGGCAAATAGCGCGGATAGCAAGATTCGAGCGTGACAAAAGAAAGGGTTGCTTCAAGTATCGTATATAGTAATAGCAAGACACAAACAAAGATTACACAAGCACCGCAATATCATTTTCAAGTCTCGATATCAAAAATAGCAAGATGCTATTGACAACATTACTGGGAATTTGACAAAAATATAATTGGCTTTAGTAACAACAAGAGTACTCATTCAAATTCCATGTACAAACGACTTGATGAAAATCATCTAGGGTTTTGTATCAACGAGGTAAAGTTTGCATTTGCAAATATCCGCAATATTTGTCAAGGTAGAGCTCGAATCGCTCGGTGCTCTGGATCTACCGCCAACTCGCGTTGTACGTGAAGAGTTGGCCGCCACTGTTTGCGTCTCAGCGTGCGGCCTGCACAGCAACGAACTCGTCGACCCACGCGCGGATGTGCTTGACTTCGATCTCGCGCGCGTGCTTGACTGACTCCGGGTCGTCTGGGTGGCTGAAGAACAGATCGAGGTGGTGTGCGCCATCTTCGATACTCACAATCGACACCTTCGAGCCAGCTGGAACCTGATGGACACCACCGCTGCTCCACGGATCGAGCATCCCATTGCTAAAGACAATGTTCGATGCAAACCGAAGCGTCTCGTCGCCGTAGCTCACGCGAATCCAGTCGGGATCTGGCGTCGTGTGCCACGTCGCAGCACAGTGCGCGCGGATCGCGGCCATCGACATCGAGCGCGGCCAAAACATGTCGGTCTCACCGTTCGAGTCAAAGTACGTCTCCTGTGGCAGCATCTCGGTGCACCACTGAAAGTCCCAGATGCCGCCAAAGTCCTGCTGCGTTGGTAACGTAAGGCACGAGAGGTCCTGCGTCGCGTTGTTGAAGACGTTTGCAGCGTCGCGGAGCGCAGCGAGCAGAGCGTCGTCGTCTCTATCATCGACAAAGTCACGAGCGATGTGCGAACACGCAGCACGTACCGGCCACGCGGGGAGCTCAGCTGTGCCGCCCGTGAGGTAGCTCGACGGGTACGGAAAGTTGCCCATTGCAAGGTTGTCAAAGCCAAAGAGCACGAGCATTGCGACGCGCTCGCCGTCGGCTTCCGAGGTTAACGGCGCGCAGAGCCGAAAGATCTGCGTGAGCTTCGCGCGTCCCGCTTCGGTCTTGGCAAGCGAAAAGATCGTGGGCCACGCTTTCCGGGCGTTCGGCACGCAGTTTGGAGCTGACCCTGTCGCAGGCGATGCGTCGCGCGTGACGATCGCCCAGTACTTGTCGCCGCGCCAGTCTGGGAAGCTCGGAAAGCCCAGGATCGGCGCCGATGCTGCGATCGCGCCGTGGACGACCGCTGGATGTTTCATGCGGAACCACGCTGCGAGCATGCCGCCGTAGCTCCCACCGAATGCAATCACTGGATGTCCCATAGCGTCGTGCTTGCGCTGGAGAAAGAAGATGAGCGCTGTATAGTCAGCGAGCGCCTGCTCGTGGTTCAGATACGCCAAGTGGTCCATAAACGCGTCGCCAAACGGCAGGCTTTTGCCGTAGTACCGATGTTCAGCAAACACAATGAGCGCGCCAAACGCCTCGGCGTTCTCCCACATGAGGCCCGTGTGGTTCGCATACAGCGTCACGTCGCCTTCGTTGCCGGTGTAGAAGAACACGGGCGCTTTGGGGTTCTGCGGGTCCCAGAACTGGTCGTTGATCAGGTACCGCTGTCTGTACGTCGCAGGCGCCGACGCGTTTGCGGCCGCTGGCAGCCACGCAAAGTGATCGATCTTCTGCTCAATGAACCGCTCCGAGCAGTTGGACGCGTCGGCGTGGAACCGCGGCGGTGCGTCACCTGGCAGGTCGCTCGCTGAGCCACCAAACGCACTCGCAGGCAGGTCGGCAGTGAACGCGATGCTCTGCGTCTGCACGAGCACGACAAGCCCAAATGCAAACGCTGTGATCGCAAACAGACTCACGCGCAGCGGGCCACTGCGCGCCACTAATGAACGCAAAGCACGCAACCATACAAATATGCAGTCGTGAGTCTCTCGAGGTTGATCTGCACTCGATCGCGCACATGCAAACGGACAACAAACGCATGTCCACGTACAATTGACTGTAGACTGGATGATTGGGAAGCGTCGGCGCCAGCGCTGCGGAATGATCGACGGCGTGGATGCGGTCGATGCAGCTCCGAGATCGCTCAACGACTCGAAACTCTCGCTCAGCAGGCGTGTGATTTCGTTCGTGCGCGCACGACGCGGCGGTGGCATCGGCATCTTGAGGCGTCTTCTGCTTACGGAATGTTGTGAAGTGCAAAGTGATGGTGAGCGTCGTCACCCGAGTTCAATCACTTTTTTCGAACACACACATCACACAAGACACACCGAATAGTCAAGACTCTTTTATTGCATGATGCCATTTGATAGTATTGCGAGCCGGTCCAAGCAATCACACACCACCAATCACGAGCTCATGAAAAGTAAGAAATATTATGTCTTGATTAAAATATGGAAGTACTAACAAAAATGGCAATTGATGGATGCTACATTAACAGGAAGTAATAAATGTAGTAACTCAAAATATTTTATTAATGCAGTTAAACTGAGACTCAAGTCCCCTGTCGTGCTCCAGGTCTTGCCTGACAAAGCTTGACCCGCAGTGCAGAAGAGAGACTGCAGTTGATCTCGGACGCTCAATATAACATGAACTGTGGAGATAGCGATTGGTCTTCTTCGCCGTCGTCTGGTAGCGCAAAATGTGATCCCTTAACTGTCTTCTGTCATCTGTCGCGATCAATCTTCGGCTTGCACGACCTCGTCCACGACACAGTCGGTGTTCATACAGCCTTTGGATCATCTGTCTCACCATCGATCTTCGCTGACTCGAGTCAAAGGATAACATTTTCGTCATTGCTCGCTCGCAATGCGATCAACTTCTTTGCCATCTTCGTCGTCGTAGCGCAACCATGCTGCAACTTGACGCTATCGACACCGCCCAGATCCTGTTCATCGTACGATACATGTGCACGCAACAAGGCAGCTTTTAATCGCTTCTTTCGCCCTGTCGCCACTGCACAAACAGACTATACTAGTACTAGTACAGCACAATGAGCGAGTTTTGGTTGACATTCGCGTCGACAACTTCTAGTTAGAGTCTACTAGACAGTATTGTGACCACTGCTCCAACGACGGCTGTGCGCCATCGAGCGGTCATCAAGCGTTGTGTAGTCCGCGCAATGCAGGACGAACATCATACTCGAGTAGTGTGGCCAAGTCATCTATTTCGTAAACCTCGAGAGCCCATGCGTCTCCAACGCAACCAAAGCCGTGCGTAAGCAGCACCCTATCGCTCGCGCATGCGCACGCAACTCGGCGGTATTGCTCCCGCCTTCACTTGAAGCGACTGCGCGCACTACGTGCTTGTGCACGCACGCAACAATGTCGTTGCAGCTCGATTCGCGGTCTTGACCTCGGCAAATCGTATCTTCCTACAAATGGCTTCGCTTGGCAGTATATTCAATTGAAGTTCGACACGCCCTATAGATTCTCGCGTCGCGTTTCCACTTGCACCTCTATACTTCATCTAATGAAAATAAAGCGTATTGCTGCGAGGTCGATTGCAGTCTTTTGACTATTGCACACACTTGGCGCATTCCCGCTACGTCCGATCAACTTGGCTCTCACATCAGTTCGAGAGTTCTTGTACGTCCGATGGACAGGTTGCGCTCAACACCTGCTGATACATCGCAGTACAAACGCACGGCAAAGCAGTTCGCGCACGGAAAACGCGTTGCGTTCCCCCCAGAACGACCGAGAGATCCGTCGCACGTGCGCGCGCACCCACGAGCACGCAACGAGCGAGCGAGCGAGCGAGTGCGCTCAGTTCCGCTTCCGCTCCCCTTTGCCAACGCCGCACTGCCTGTGACTCCCTCCATCTGCTCTCCACTTGACCGAGCGACGCGATCCATGATGCACTACAAGACGCACGTCCCGGCGCGCTTCTCGGTCGAGGACCAAATGTCCGAGGTACGTGCGCGCAACACTCGTCCTGTCGTCTCTGTTCATCTTGCCATGATCACCGTTCTACATGGGACTGATTGAATGCATGTGCGTCCTACGCAATGCCCCATTATCACCAGGCGCTGTCGTCGATTGAGCTCATGGGGCCACGCCAGCGCAAGAACTTTCTCAAGCTCTTTCGCAAGTACGTCAAGCACAAGAAGGACGTGATCGACTGGTACGTCCTCGCCTCTATTAGGCTCATATGCATCGCTACGTTGCGTCGCGCTCGTCGCTCACAATGGAGCGTCGTGTGGATATCGCGCAGGAACGCTGTGAAGCCGCCGACACCCGAGATTCTGCTCCCGAGCACGTCGCTCGAGAGCTGCCCAAAAGACGCAAGCCTCAAGCACGAGCTGCTCGACAAGCTGGTACGTCTGTGCGTATGTGTGTGAGTGTGTGGCCGACACAGTGTAGCATGTGCCACAGCTGCTCGCACTCACATGGTCGCATACATGTCTCCAGGTCATCCTAAAACTCAATGGTGGCCTCGGCACGACGCTCGGGTGCGAAGGACCCAAGAGCGCGATCGAAGTGCGCCAGGACCTGTCGTTCCTTGACCTCACAGTGCGCCAAGTCGAGGTGCGTCACTCAGTCGTAGCTGCTCATTTGTCATATTGGAGCTGCTGACATTGTTGTACGTATCTACTGTATGCCTGCAGTACCTCAACAGTCTGTACGGCGTCGACGTGCCGCTCGTGCTCATGAACTCGTTCAATACGCACGAAGAGACAGTGCGGATCATCCGCAAGTACCGCATGCACAACCTGAGCATCCACACGTTCAATCAGAGCTGCTACCCGTTCATTGTGAAAGAGACGATGCTGCCGCTCCCAAACGCCAAGTACGACCGCGCAACGCGCGACAAGTGGTACCCGCCCGGTCACGGCGACGTGTACAACGCTTTGTTCGAGTCGGGACTGCTCGAGAACCTCATCAACCAGGGCAAGGAGTACATCTTCATCTCGAACGTCGACAATCTCGGCGCGACCGTGAACCTCGACGTGCTCTACCACATGATCAATGAAGACTCGGAGTTTGTCATGGAAGTGACCGACAAGACGCGCGCCGACATCCAGGGCGGGACGCTCGTGAGCTACCGCGACAAGCCGCACTTGCTCGAGATCAGCCAAGTGCCGCCGCAGCACCTCGACGAGTTCCGGTCGATCAACAAATTCCAAACGTTCAATACGAACAACCTATGGGTGAACTTGCGCGCAATCCAGCGCCTCGTTGCACAGGACATCATTGACATTGAGCCGATCGTGTCGTCGCGGGTCGTCAAGAACGTCAAAGTCGTGCAACTCGAGACGGCCGCCGGTGAAGGGATCCAGTTCTTCAAAAACTTTATCGGCGTCAAGGTCCCGCGGTCGCGGTTCCTCCCAGTCAAGTCGTCGTCCGACCTGTTCCTTGTCCAGAGTAACTTGTACCAGATCAAGCACGGGAGTCTGCTCATGAACCCTGTGCGACCGATCCCGACGATCCCGATCGTCAAGCTCGGCCTCGAATTCCACAGCGCAAAGGAGTACGCCGCGCGCTTTGAGCGCGGGATCCCAAACATTCTGGAGCTCGACCACCTCACGGTCGCTGGCGACGTCAAGTTTGGGTCCGACATCACACTAAAAGTGCGTATTGTATCGACGGCCTAGATGGCTGGAAAGATGGCTACTAACACCTATGTGTCTGTATGGCCTCATGTAGGGCACCGTGATCCTCGTGGCAAACGAAGGCGCGCACATTGATTTGCCGGACGGCACAGTGCTCGAGGACAAGGTCGTGACTGGCAACCTGCGCATCTTGGACCACTGAGCGCTGCTTGCGCCTGCTGTCCCAACGCTGTCGTGTCGCGTCTGGATCCCAAAAACGTTCGGTTAAGTCACAATGTCCACATCACACAGAGTTACACATTACTCGCGTTATAGCCAGTCAGAAAGTTCAACAGTCACGGGGATGCGTTGTTGGTTCATAGATGCTGACGATGGTAGGCGGTGGGTCTGCGCGCGCCTACGATTCGCTCACTTACATACACACAGTGGCAACCGCCCGTCGTCCCGTCGTTGTCTGGGCCGTTCAGTGCCTCTCGCTAGTACACAGCGACGACGTGCTTGCAGATCGGGCACATGCGGTGGTGCAGCAGCCACTGGTCGATGCACTCGCGGTGGTAAAAGTGGAGACACGGCAGCGCGCGAACCTCTTCGTCCACGACGTACTCGGTGTAGCACACGGCGCAGCTGTGCGGCCATCCAGTCACATAGTAGCCATAGCAAGCATGAGTCTACCGACAGTGACAATCCAATACACAGTCACCCTGACAAAACATCAGACACAGTCAGTAGCTTTTCACGCACAGCGTGTTGTTGATCTGCGGCGCATCGGCGTCCACGCGCTTCTCGCGCGCCGTGTACTTGAACGTCGGGAGCGCGAGGATCTGCGGGTACGGCAGGCCGTCCCAGCTGTCGTGCTGTTCGTTACATACAAACATTTAGTCAAACACTAGACAGTCAGTATGGACTCGTACGTTGGTCTCTTATAGCCAACACGGTCTCATATAGTCAGTATATGGACGCACGTCGACTTGCTGCGACCGGAGCTCGTTGATGCGACGCAGCAGCGAGAGAAACCGCAATTTACTCTGCGCTTCGTGCTCGTCGGCCGTTGCGGGCGGCACGCAGTCGGTCGCAACCGGAGGCACTGGCGCAATCACTTGCGCCAGTGCGTCCTCAAAGATACTCGCACTAGTCGCCATACAAACATAGACATAGACACTGTCAGTAGCTCTTCGATGCCACCAGCTCCAGTCAGTTAGTTAATCGACGACTACACTGAACGCACAGTCGACGGCCGCGTGGCTCGACAGCAACAGCAGCGACGTCACCATCACGCTCGTCGCTGCTGCTGCTGTCGCTGACGCCCGAGCGCCGCAGTGCGCGGATCAAGTCCCAGTCCACGTCCGCACTGAGCGCCGGCCATGTCGTCAGCGACCCAGCAGCGGCTTCGTCAATGTCGGCAGCTGCGATCGAGATGAGACCAGTGGGCGAGAGCTGCGCCTGGATCGGCGACCCTGGCATGTCTTCGACGCGCAGGCCGTCAATGTCTTCGAGGCCCGGCGCACCGGGACCGAGCTGCGACAGCAGCTGCGTCGACAGCTGCAGTGCGCGACGGCCGCTGCGGGCCGCGCCAGCATCAGCACCCGAGACTGCGAGCACAGCCGCGCTCTTCTTCAGGTCGTCGTCGGTCGCGTCAGCGTCGCCCGTTGCGTTCGCTTCTTCCATTGCACGGGCGATCGCGCGTGAGCTCGCCGTATCGTCCTGCCAGTAGTTGGAGATCTGCGGATCGGCGCGTGGCTGTATGGAGATGTATGTAGGACGCACATCAGTGATTCATACACTCATACGTACTAATATAGGCAGGCAGGTTGACAACGCAATAGCAGCAATACGTACGTGCAGCGTTTGCGGCATGCGCGATCCGTAGAGCGTACGTAGGAACATCGTGTGCTGCTGCGTCAATGCGGTTGCTGCATGCGCGTATACGTGCAAGCGTGTGCATGTGAGTGTCACGTGGTGCGTGCAGCAGACAGCAACGAGATCGACGCGACTGCCAGCAAGTGTCTCGTGCATTCGACATACGCAACCGACAGGCACGGACCTGATGCGCGAGTGTAAAGTGTCGACACACACACAAACAATCGTGTGTGTAGACGCAAAGCAGATGGATGGACGAACGCTGCTGTTGTCGCTGTCTGCTCGTCGAGACGTTTGCGCGCGCACCGCTCGTGTCACTCTCGACACGGCGCGAGTGGTGAGTCGGAGCGAGTGAATGCGATTGTGGTTCGCGTGCTGGGTGAGGCGGCGCGCGCGCAAATGTTGTGTGGCGCAGTGTGGCACGACATTGAAGTCGCACACTCAATCGTTCGTTCTTCCGAATGGATCCATGCGGCTGCTCGCAAAGATCGTGCGCTTCTGCCGTGATAACGACGACAGTGACGACATCGATGTGCGAATGGCGTCAGGCGTTCGATCGTACGCATTCTTTCCCATTGCGTTGCTCAGACTGTAGAGGCAGCAGTCGTCTGTGCGTCTATCACAGCATTTTATCGCTGCATGTGTAGACCTCGAGCTCCACGACGCTGTGCGTAGTCCTACACTACCGCTGTGCGTAGTCCTACACTACCGCTGTCATTACGTCCTGATATATCGCACAGCAGCACTGCGCTGCCACATGCAGTAGTGCCTTGTGAACGTAGCCAGACGGTCGCAATAGCAACTTGGGCTCGCAGTCAGTCGACTGATCGTCAATGGTCCCGCGATCCGACGCTTCAACATCGTGGCTACGAAAGTGATCGCTGCGGTCGTGAATGAGTGGTCGGCAGCGTCACTGCGCCTACTCGATGCTACTGAATGCGTGCAGCTGGTGCTGAAACAGCTGCGAGTCGCTCGCTGCTGCTGCTGCTACGTCCTGCCGTCGCTTGATGTCCATGCGCTGCAGCGCTTTCACAAGCACGTGGAACGCGCGCAACCAGTGCGATAGCGTCAGCACCTCAACACGCACGACGTCCTTACTGCTACTACTACTACTACTACTACTGGCAGCTGTAAGCAGCATGTCGATGCATCGCTGGACAAACTGTATGGCGCGTGGGAAGCCAACGTCGTCGTCGTCGAGCGGCGCGAGCAACGACCGCAGGTCCAATGGCGATCTGTCTATGGTGTCAGTACTACTGACAACTGGATCAAGCGACTCGAGCAGGTCGTCGAGCTTTGCGTCAAGCCGCCCCGAAGCCCCTGCTGTGTGGCTCGATACAACAACAGCGCAGTGCGTCGGGTCGATGGTACACAACCGCCGGTCTTTGCTGAGGTTCGCAGCTGTGAGTGCGTCGCGCATGCGACATGACCCAACGACACCGCCACGGACCGACCGCAAAAGCGCTACGAGCTTCGCTTCGTACGCTTTGCAGAACGCGCCAGTCGTCGACTTGGTCTTGTTTGTGCTACTGACAGTGTCTAGTATCGCAGCGTCGTCGGGTGCTGGCACGACAAACAGCACGAGCGGCACGCAGCGACCGGGCGTAAACAAACTCGTTGATGACGCCACAGCGCTCGCATTGCTGCTCTTCTTGCCGGTATTGCTCTTGGCACTATTGACAGTGTTTGACGATACAAACGACTGGAGCTGCTGCTTCTCGGCTGCGAGCGCCCGCACGTCACGCAAGAGCGTCGACGGCACGCGCGTGTGCTCGCGCAGAACAAACAGCAGACTGCAGCTCGTGTGCAGCAAGAGCTGGACGTTAAAGTGCTCGCGCTCGAACGCGGCGACGTCGGCGTCAGTCGCATTGCGGTCAAAGCACTCGCTCTCGGGCCGCACGACGCCGAGCAAGTACACACACGGTCGACTCGCGTCGTAGTACAGATAGACGCTTGCAAGCAATGGCGCTGCTGCTGCTGCGTCCTTGGGTGGCGATAGATCGATAGCGCGGAACGCGTACTTGCCAATGATGCGGTTTGCAAACGCGAGCGCGCGCTCGGGTGAGTCGTAGCTCGTGCTCAAAAAGCCGACGACTGGCACGGGCGTGCTCACGGACTGCAGCATCTGTGTGCGTACACGGAGCCATCGTTGCGTCAGAGTGTGCGTTGGTGCGAATTGGCGAAGAATCTTAGCTATAACAAACGGCACAAGGCGACTGTACCTGCATGAGTGGCGATGCAGCGACTGCAGATGCTCGGAACGCATCGGGCGGGTACACGCGCAGCGGTGCGTTCACAATGTCCTCGAGCGGCGCATGCGGCGGTAGCTGCTGCTGCTGTTGCTGGCGTTTGCTCCGAGCGCTCTTCGACGCCATTTTGTGAGCCGTTTGTGTCAATGCCACAAAAATAATACAACGAAAATATTTGCTGTGTACATAACATTCATAATATCTATCAAATTAAAGCGGATATGATCAAGGTGTTCAAGGTGGAAGCACCCTCCGTGTTATTTTAGGTATGATTCGTAAATAGTCGCGATAGATTAATTGCTTCCTGTACACCTCGCTTACAGCTAATCAATTTCGACAGTATTTTCATCAAACATTGGGTAATGTTTGCTAGCAGCACTGCTGGGTACATATTTAAGTCCGGAAATACGATTCGTACATAATCGAAATACTTGTCAAAACGATTCATCCGTTTGTACAGGTAAGAGCGCCTTTCGCAGCTCCATTCCTCCCCTCACAATCGAAAACGCCATGCAGCGCAACAACGGAGGCGCGGCAGCCACGAGCGGCGCTGCACGTGTCAGTGCCAGCAGCGTGCGCCGCACCGGCGCAACTGCGACAACGTCGACTGCTTCGACTGCAAAGGAAGAAACGTTTGTGCTACGCGCGACGCCGTCGATCAAGCGCTTTAACATTGCGCGATTCGACACGCCACAACTCCCGCAGTTCAAGCAGTGTGCGCAGCCCGTGCTGATGTACCGCGAGCCCGAGCGCGTGATCGAGGACGACGACGACAACAAAGAAGACGAAGTCGTCGGGTACAACCCAGCGCTGCGCAAACGCCGGCGTCGCCGCCGCAAGGACACGCGCACGGCGGGGTGGGTCATCGACGACGCAGCCTCGACTACGACGTTTCACGGCGTGTGCGAGGGCGGCCAGACGTCGACGTATATGCTGCTCGTGAAGAACCGGCACAACGACGAGTTTAGCGTCGTGCCGATCGAGCAGTGGTTCCGCTTCAAGAAACCGCTGAGCTACCGCACGTTGACGCTCGACGAGGCCGAGGACCTCAACAACGAGAAGAAGCGCGCGGTCGAGCGCTGGCTCATGAAGCACAAGCTCGCCGGCGATGACCGCAGCGACGCTGGCGACACGGTCAGTGCACCGCGCGTCCGGACCGGTGCGCTCAGTCGCAAGAGCACGAGTGGCGGTAGTAAAGCCGTCGACGCCGACGACCCGTTTGCCGTCGCCGAGAGCCGCCCAAAGCAACGAGTCGTGCGTGCGAAAGCAACCGGCGAGAACGACGCGCAGGGCGACGACGGCGGCGACTTTGACGAAAAGTTTGACGACGACGAGAGCGACGCCGAGATCGAGCACGAGGACGCGAAGGTCGTCGCGTCCGACTCGGACGACGACGACGACGCGGCAGGGGACAATGGCGTGAACAGCGACAAGTTGACGGCGACTGGTCAGGCGATGCACGACCTGCTCGCGCGCGCGCAGAGCGGCGACATGTTGGCGGGGAATAGTATGAAAGACGACAAAGCTGGGACTGCGGGCCTTAGCGACCCGGACGATGACGACGACGACGACTACTCGGCGAAAGACATGGACAAGATCAAGCGCGATTTGGGCGGGAACATCATCCGGGACGGCAGTGTGAGTGCCAGTACTACGGCAAAGGCGGTCGGGGTAGGTGGGAGTGCGAGTAGCGCGAATAGTGCAAGTGATGCACTTGGTAGCGCCAGTGACGCGACTGGTCCGAACAAGAGCAGTGGCAGCAGTGGCAACAGCAATGCCACCAGTGTCGTCAATGGCAGCCAGGACGGCACGGGCAGTAGTAGCGCGACTGGCACCAAGCGCAAAGCCGACGACAGCAGCAATGCGAAACGCACGGACGAATCGACCAACAAAGCGGCCAAGACTGCAGGTGGTGCGACTGCATCGTCCGCAGCGTCGGCAGCATCGTCCTCAAACAACCGGCTCTCGGAGGCCGGCGTGCAGCAGGAGCTCGTGCGCTACGGCGGCCGCATGCGCACGCGCGACCTGCTCAAGAAGCTCAAGAAGCTGCTCGTGACCGACAACGACCGCGCACTGCTCAAGGACATTTTGCGCACTATCTGCGACGTCGAAGTCGACGCGATCGACGGCCGCTTGCTCGTGCTCAAGTCGCAGTTCCGCTAGGCCGGTGGTGTAGTTGACCTGCTTGTGTCGATTGGATGAACAGGCCGTAGCATATCGAGCAGCTCCGATGGAGAGTCGGAATTGGACATGCACTTACATATTCAAAACACACTTTCGAATACTCTGTCATTCTCTTGCAGACAGCACCAGCACATGCACACAGATCGCTAGTTACAAGTGCTGCCTCATTTGCTTCTGCTACTCTGTATGCACGTGCATATGGGTCGATATCGTCGCCTCACTACATCACTGTCTCGACACGTGCACGACCACTTTGCAGCGC